>JAQFZW010001939.1:0-21262 GCA_034687055.1 Heteromurus nitidus
GGCGGATGAGGTTAATGTTGCCCTCGTTTAGGAATTCTCTAAACGAAGGGTTTCGCGTGAATTACTACAAGATTAATATGCACATACATATTTGTGGCATGTGAGGTGGAATACACGTCTTAGCTTTGCTGTATCTTTACAGTTTGTGAAATTTTCCTTTAAAACTTCATTTCGAAGAGTAGGAAAATGGATGTTTAAGCTAAGAGTTTTCTATCTACTGTCATTCAAAACACCTAAACATCCTTTGAAAAACAGCCCCAGATGGGAAATCCAATCAATAATGTAATATATTGTAAAAGTAATGCTAACTTGTAATATACGGATACCATACCTAAAACCAACATTTCGCTATATAATTTTATATCAATGTAGACGTAGAGTAAATGAGAGCCGATGGAATTTCGAATTTCTTTCTTTGCAAGCAATGCCTTGCTTTGCGAATCTTACTTTCACAAAAAATCGCATTAATAAAATCAACCTTACTTGGTTCTATAAATTTTATATTGTCCTTTATTACCCAACGTATTAGAATTAGAGAACACTGACTGAAGATGCCCTGAAAGAATGAGGTTCATGTGGTTGTGTCATATACATCAAACCAAATGTGGAGACTTGGTATGTTATGTATCACTGTTTATAATACAACGAAGATCTCAATAAATGTAGAAAAGTATACTTGTGCAGAGTTTGCTAGTTCCATTTCGTTAAAATAAAACTACTTTACTTGTTCCTTTCCACAGACATTAACACGTACTCCGCATGAAATAAATTAAAAAAGTCTCCCGTTGTGTATAAACGTTTACGAGCTCTGTTAGAAGCCCGGAAATTTATTAAATTTGCGAATAGCAATCTGTTTGCGACTTTGATATTAACATTGATGCATAATGTACCAGTTATTACATTATAATATATAAAGTACGTACATTACTTATTGTTTTTCAATGGCTCTTTTAACTTTACATAAGCTATAAATATGTATATATTTACATGCGATACATTTACACAACAGCAATTTTTCACTCCACGCGAATTGTTTCACAGCAGGACACCAAGGCAAAGTACTCAGAAGTCAGAACTTAACGTAAAATTGATAACCCAACCCAACTTTGGTTCTTAAAAACTACCATTGCAATCATAAGTCGCAAAGGAAATTCTAACAAACAAACATCTTTAAAAAATTACATTTCATACTAGTAATACACGCGTCGATTCTGACATTTCTGATACTTGTAACTTTGTCGAGGTTTATAATCATGTCATTATAACTTTTCCAATGTAAATCAACTTTTTTGTGATGGGCCATACGAGGAAATGCTAATCAGCAAGGAATTATAACCACTGGGCCCAACATATTCATAAATATACAGGCGTTTCTTGAATCAATTTAGCTGCCTGTTTGTGTAGCACAAATGATGTGTACAAATCAATTGCGGGTAAAACTTGACTAGGTCTATGTGTAGAAATTATATGAATTGACTACCAAGAGCACACGTTTAACCAAGTATTAGCAAAAATGTAATCAAGAAGTTCAAGAAGAAGCGTGTGAACCATAAACACTATTTCATTGCGTTAATACACGAATTAGCATTTTAAGTAGAATAGCTTCCAAGTGACAAAATAATCCAGAAACAAAATACTCGTGGCGTGAACATGATTTCCTAAAAACATGTCTTTAACATGTCAAAAGCAGGCTGATAATTGAAGTTAACATAAAAATATCTTGAACGAAATCCAGTACATGAAATTTCAATGAGCAACTTTATCAACTGCCCCACCAGCACTCGAAACTGATATATTATTATAAACGATTTTTCACAAAAGCTTCCCATGATTAGTTCATCCTGTCAGTCTCTTCCAACATTTCAATCCATTTACTCCTGCATGTAAACCTTTAAAAGAAAATATTTTTTACAATGGGCTTCATGTAATTTTTTATAATCGCTAATAAGTTGAGGATTGATGGGCAAAACAGAGGTCAAATTTAAAACGTACGTATTAAAGAGACCATAAAATACTACGTTTGGGGGCTGTCATCTGTGTCCATTTCTTGTCTCAAGCGTTCTTGTTCTTGCTCGCGTTTTGCTGCGAGACGCGCACTTCTCCGAGGAGTCTTCCCACCATTTTCATCGTCATCCGAATCTTCTTCCATTCCATCAGAGCTCAACGAGTGATTGCCCTCGACGGTCCACAATCCAATGGAGTTATCCCACTGCCATTAAAATGACAATGCATTTACTTAACTATCTACTAGAATGCACATATTTAAGGAACTATTATCGTCATACCGAGGAGCTGACAATTTCAGGACGGTAAGGGTGCCAAGACACATCTCTAACACACTCACGATGGCCTTTTAAGGTTTTAACGATCTTGCCGGTAAGGACATCATAAATTACTATTCTTCCGGCTGCGCACCCTGTGTATATATACTGCTGGCCTGTTGAATACGACGGCGAAAAATGGCACCGGATCAGTGTATTCAAAACGCTATGGCCCATATATGTCATCACAGAAACATCTCCTTCAGCTTGCTTTCTTGGCACACATACTGTAAAACAACATTTATGGAAATTAAGGTACCGGTCTGGTCCAGAATATATAATTGAGCACATAAACAAATTGTAACTAAACAGGACGCAGCACCAGTTCATATTTGAAGTACTATGCAAAGCAAACCCTTCCCAACATATTATATTTATACTCACATCGTTTTGGAACACGTTGCCATCTGTAGTCCCAGTTTTGTTCGGCGACTAGCCTTTTCGTTTTCCCAATAGCATCATCTGAAGCAAATCTTCTCATGTCCCACAGTTTTACTGATTGGTCTTTTGAATTCGTAAGAAGGTAGCGACCATCTCCTTTAGGATCGATATATGTTATTCCGTCTATATGACCTGCCAGTATACCTACCGGTAGAGGATCCGATTCCCTTAACGTTCTGCGGTCCCAAACCTATATAATCGTCCATAATACTTACTGATCTATCTTCAAAAATGTTTTCATAAGCATAAAATGCTATACAACATACCTTGCAAAGCCCATCATCAGCTGCACTAAACAAAATATTACTGGTTTCATCTGCAAATGCTACGCTATTTACATCATCTTCGTGCGCTTCGATCTGAAACAAAAACAGCACATTTACGTCATTTACTTGACTGATACTTTAATAAACTCATCACGAAAGACAAGACTAAGTAATACCTTCAAAACCCGTTGATTACTTTCTCTATTGTATACGTATAGAAATCCGTCGTTAGCACCACCTAGAATATCATTACCATCTTCAGAGAACGCCAGGGAGAAGATACAAAATCGTCTGTTGTCTGGACTGAGGCAAAGGGATTCGTGCTTTTCAGCGTCTCCATAAATGTTGCAAATATGAACTGTTCAGAAAAAGAACGGTACGATATTTTTACATGTTTTTTGGTTCCACTGAAAATATTCTTATCATATTATGCTACGTAGATATATAACGATACTTACTACATTCCGACCAGCTAGAATACACCACGTAAAGTCCGTCAGGGCTAAAAGCAGTATCAAGAATGCTCCACCCCACATCTCGAGCTATTATCTTTTTGAACTTTTTAAAATTTCCATTTGATGTGTCGTAAATTCTAATTGCTCGATCTGAAACAAGTTGGGACCCAAAAGCATTAACTAAAAAACTTACTTATGTGTTTCAACGGTACGTTTGCTTGCTCATAATCTAATTACACAAATTTTTACCTTGTGCAGCACTAAGAAAAATATCGCCACTTTTCGAATATGTTCCACAAAACGCCTTAAACCCATAATTTGCAATACGCCGTACAGTATTAGGTAGGAAGCTTCCAGTAACAAGATTTCTATGAGGTTTATCGAATCCTCCTAACACAGACCCCGTTCTTCCTAGCTATATAAAACAAAATATACATTGTATAAGCCACCGTTGTAAATTTACAAGTTAGGATGGATAGGTTTCTGAAGAAGATCGTTCTTAATGTAAAGTTTGCGAGGACATGGCTAGATTGATAATTGAAGAGTTTCTTTAATTGTGTCGAGCTTTCGATGAAAAACTTTCATCACCATCAGGACAAATGCGGAAAGGCAAAAGATCGCTCTCACCTCTCTCTGTGCTAAAAGGCATGTAACGTTCTTCTTTGCATTCACGTCTAAAGCTGTTGTATGTTTCATCATAAGGCTGATATCGTTTCTCTGCAAAGTTACATAAAATTGACAAATACCTACACATTCCCAAAAATGTTTTAATTATCCCAACATAATTTGATATAATTTTCTTTTACTTATTACCTCAATCGTGGATGTATCCACCTCATAATCCGACCTTGGTATCTGAACACGGGATGACGAGCACGAGTACGTGTCATCACTAGAATCATCCTCCGAGCTCATAATATGTATCTGACCACTGTTGAGAGTAAAATCGTCTCGTCTCAACCTTAACCTCAACAAATATTATAATTTTATAAATAAAAAAAGGAAGAGAGAAGTCGCGCGTCTCATTCTCATTAAAGAAAATTTGAAGAAAACTAAAGCTAAAAGTGTGCCGTGCATAATTTAAGAACATTTTCTAAAATAAATTTCAAAGAAAATAACTAACCTGCGAATAAGCATTTGGAAGACGGAAATGAGATCATTTTGTGCGACATGTCGTTCCACTTGATCTTCCCCATCTGAAATATCGGAGGACTCTGCAGAGTCCATTGGAACCACATCCACAGAATTAGTGTTACTATTACTATTGTTTCCACTATTTATCTCCTCAGACATGGCGTAGAATAGAATACTTTCTGGATTGTTAGCAAGTGGCACATTAGTAGTAGTAGTCCTCGAAGGCTCGGGAACTAAACTGCCTTCACCACTTCCACTGATGAAATTATTTGTACTCGAACTTCCACTACTGCTGGCATCGGCTCCTTCGTTGTAGCCTGACGACCTGCTGGACGAACTATTGTTTGAGCCCATAGACCTAGTCAAATGGTACAGTTAGTTCACAGTCTAGAACATTTTAATCAACTAAACGATAATCACAAGATAATCTAAAATCCCACAAGAAATCCTTGCTCCTGCTCCACAAATTCAACATTTAACTTTCACCTGTGATAGCCAATGAAGGTGGAATTTAATGTCCAGTCTGACGTCGATGCAGTATCAAATTAAAAATGGCGAATTACTGCAAACTTTATCACAAATTATTCATATATCCATTAGAATTTACTTAGAGCTGGTACGTATATGATTATGATTTGTGTTCTGATTTCAGTCTCATGTCCCATCTGCGTGGACATGTCCTCCACTAATTTCCAACTATATTTGGAAGTTGGAACATTCCAATCCATCACAGATGACAGGACATTATATTTATAAATATCAGCCACTACTCTTGCAACTATTATTTATCTTTTGAATCGTTGTCATTTTTGTCGTTGAAAATTTGTTTACCTTCCTCCGTAGGACTTGTTCCTATTATTCCGATAGTCTAGCCATTTTCCAATCAAAACGATTGTCTCAGATACATCGTCCAGTAAAAATTATGAAAACAAACTATAATTCGCAGCTGTTGTTCAAGAAGAGATTTTTGGTTCAACATTCAGCCACAATGCATACATCTACCTTGCATTCCTCTGCATAATAATAACTCATATGACCGATGTGCATGAGATCTCAAGACTCTCAAGTTGGAATGTACATATGAACAAGGCGTATATTATTACCTAAAGAGAGGAGCGATCATAAAAACAAACTTTTACATCTAAAATGTACCCAAGTACATGTGCATATTCGTGGAAGTTGTGTATTTTATGTATGTACTTTTCATGAAACAACAACGCATTTTGTTTTGTTTGACTTTCATTCATTTGCATTTGTCAAAAGAGGCTTTTGGGAATAGAGAAAGATTGAGTAGCGTGTGTAAGGCAAGGTAGAAATAAAATAACCATTTAAAATAGGTAGATTGTATATAGTTTTAATTTAATTCATAATTATTTTTATAAACCTTATGTATTGCATATTGCATGATGGCATTTCTCTTGATGATGGTGTATGGGCGAAAAAATCGTTCTCCAAAATCGTATGGTGTATGGAACATGCTAGGACCAGAACGCTATAAAACGGTGATTAGGATATATGCTCAAAGTAAAACTATTGTAATCCATGGATAAATTATAAGATAAGTTGATTTCGATTTCGAGAGCATGTAATTCTCCATCGAGGAAATGCCAGAAAATAAAAACATTGGAGCTAAGGCGTAGGTTGATATTTATTGATATGAGGTATAGGGTAGACGGTAGAAGTGGAAGCGCAGATAAAGATCCGCAAGTTATCATGTTGCGCTGTCTACCCTACCATAATACTCATTGATAACATTCTGGGAAAATTCAACCACTCAATTTCTCATAAAAATCGTCGCAGAATTCTTCATATTTAATTTTGCGTCAGTAAAGTCAGTTGGAGGTGTATGCAATTTCTAAAGTGTGCAGAATATATAGAACACAGCTTTATAGGCTGTGATGTGCTGGCACAGAGATCTTCGGCACTGTTTGCTTCGGCTTCGAGCCTTGCCTCATAATCTCATGAAACAGTTCATGATATGGCCAAAACAGTTAATTAAGGTATATTATCGTAATAATCATTTTCATATTACTGACATTACAGCTTCTTGTTGACACGTGGTGCATTTATGAAAATTAAAGTCCGACAAAAAAGGGATAAAATTATGCGATATAGTTGAGCACCAGTGTACACATATATTTTTCCCAGTGGTAAATAACATCTATGCATAATTGTCTGTTTGTACACTTACAAGAGCTAAATTGGAATTATTGTGCTATTTTAATTACTTTATCCTTTTCAAAATTGCTTATTAATTAATGAAAATAACATTACAATTACATAAAGACAATACGTCAGAGAGTTTTCTCGGCGATTTATAATAAATCGTCTCGCATTGCCCCTACTCCGTCGATCCAACAAGTTTTTTCATTCATGCATGAAGAAACCGGATCATTGTGACATGATTATAGTTAAAATTATTTCTTATTATGGTGAAATGGTATTGATAAATTGGTAAATTATATTATGGGGTAATTAAAAATCTGAGATGAAGTGCAGCAGGTTTTGAGCGAAAGAACAGCCAATGCAATGGTCCATCCCGTCCCATCTTAGCTTTTTAATTCTGTAAACTCAAGCTCCTCACGTACGACTCAAGCCCATCCCAATTTGGGGAATAGTCAATTACAAGAAGCCCTTGCCGGTTCATGCCAAAGTTCCAAGGTTGTCGAGGGTGGGGAGGAGTATACGATGGAGGAATGAGGTCTCTCCGAAGTCGTACGTAATACGGAGAAACACTTCGTGGAGTTTCCAGCATCCTTAAGGACTCCTTCCCTTGCTCTTCTCTCTCAGCAGGGCAAGGGGTCTCCTCCAGCAGGGGTTCAAATTCCTCTTGCTGCCTGAAATTATATTTAGTAGGAGCAATCATAATTGAACTTATTTCGAATCAGCAAGACATTTCATTTTTAAGTTTTCCCCTTACTGCCCCTGTCCAAGGTAGTAATAGTTACTGCTCGCTGTTGCAAATGAGCGTTCACTGCTTTGAGGATATCCATATCCAAATCGATTTGCACATTCTCCCCTCACGACAACGGAGACGGGGCTGCAGCTGGATGCCCTCGTGCCTTCGGGGCTGGATGCTCCGTGAATTTCAATTGGCTCATCATCATCCCCCGGAGAAGGGTAGTAACTTCCTAAAATGCACAAAAAATACATATAGTAAAATCAGGTATCAATTATATTTTTCTATTTTTAATTTTTAAATGTTCCATTTTGGTATTTCAATAAAGCGAGACATATTGCACACATCTAGAATATGTCAGGCGTAATGAGAACTTTCATAGATTTCCGTATTCATTCGTGGTTACGATTTACAATAAATCTTTATCATAAACTTAATAATTTAATTAATTACTGGTTACAGGGAGCAGGAATTAGATGAACCTGTATACGTTTGGTATTTTAATTTTCGTACTTTTCGCTTACTGCACTTATATAAAACTATCAATTATAGGAGGACTACAACTATTTCCTGCCATCTTTAATTTTGACTGTTGCCGTTTTAATATTGTATTCATAAAAATAGTGCAAAAATCATTGATGCGATGTTTAATTTTATGCGTTTATATATATACTTATATACTGGGAGTTAAATTTCAATGCTACTAACTTCAAATCAAAATACTTGTAAACTATCTGTGCTACCAGTAGGTGTTTGAATTGTGCTAGTACATCGAAATAAAAACGCCTCACTTGAGTAGTTGTAGTGTGTGCTCGACCATGACTTACAAACATGTGTGCCTATCAAGCAAGGAATGCCAGTATAAGTATACAAACCTTATAATCAAACTAGTCAGTGAAATCATATTATTAATGAATCGGTAATTCATAAGTGAATTGAAAAAAACTACGATTGTGATAATAATCCACTTTGCATTGTTTCCTGCATCAGTCGGTATAATTTATTTTGAAGCTAGCTCTTCACAAATATGAACATGGACTTCCTAAAGCGAAAGCATGTTTTTTAATAAAAATTATAATCCTTTCTTTGCTTATCACTTCATTGAAAATTATTTTCATTGCTAAATTTATAGGTGGATAAATGGCATGATATAGGCCGACGTATTGTGATCGTGAGTTATTCTCTGATGACTTTTTAAATAAATAAATACAAAGGGCTTTTATTGGTTAACTTTTTAAATCTCAGCAATTTGAGCATGTACTGAAAATCGGGCGACCGATCCTGGAATCTCATCTACACGTAACTGTGTGCGGTGCATCCAAAACATTACAGTCATGGAAGTCCATGAATTGATTATGCAGAATTACACATTTGTCATAATCTCCACTATTCTTTCACAAGATTTTACCCTCCAAGTGCCTCCAACATCCATTGATCTTGATTGCATGCAGTATCTCATACGGATATGACTTAACATGGAAATCTTTGTTTAGATTATAATTTTAGAACACAGACAGTGTTCATGAGCGTGGGTATACGAGTATAAGTAACCTATGGTATGGTGTTTTTCACCAGACATGGATGGTGTGTAGAAGGTCTACCTAACCTATGTTTTTGAATAAACAGCTCTTTTATTTAGAAATATATGGATTTGAATAAATATAAGCAATTCCTCTGATTCCTTTTCAAGCGTTAAGATAGAATTTAATGGCTTAAAATGTGCGTATATCCTTAAGCAAATTGATTCATACGTATTTTCCTTTTCATCCCATTTAATGTAGCGAACTAGTGTAGCTTGAATTTGGCGTGGTAATTGCAACTCTCTTTCCATTTCATGAGGCAAAATTATTGCCACACTTGATGGAACAGCAAACAACTTTACTGCATCTAATATAAGCATCTTTTAACAACATGCATGTAAAAGCATGATTTTTACACTGTTTCAGCGTATGAAAATGAAACTGAATGGCAAAAGGTCTTTGAAAAATAGAAGAAAAAAACACAATGAAAGCAACGATCAGGAACAGTGAGATATCTCTTTACAAAGTCACAACATAGGGTTATGTTCCTAAACACAATATTTAAACATTGACCTCGAATTTGAATCAGGGAAGTATGTATTTTTTGGGAAGTCTCCCTACTTCAACTGAAACTACTCCCATGTCCCATCCTATCTCAAATAGTACAAAAATACTTCTCTATATACCAGCGACTGAATGGTAATGAAATTCGTCTCATCACTTCCATCACAAAAGCCATGTAAGTTATGGCTAACTATGTTTCAAAAGTGTAAATTGTTACAGAATATCACTTTCAATATATTTAAAACGTATCATGTTACGACTTCATACGCGAGGGTGATTATCCAGCAACGTCGGTAACATATATACAAAAGATAATAATGCAACTTGAAAAGGCTAAGCTTGACTTCCGATGTAATTCTTGAAGCACAGATTTTTAGAAGTTTAAAGCATTTCCTGTACTAAAACCATATAATACTTTATTTCACCACTTCAAGGCCAAAAGGGTCGAGTGAGACAAAAAAAACTGACTACGAATCAGGAAGCACAATCTTAGAACAGCATTCCTTCACTTATCATTCATACCATCGTTTTGCTTGAAAGCTTCAGGTTCAATAGTTCAGTAAGGAAATGCTAGCTAATCGTAAATATAAATATACTCGTTCTAGTCTAGGTCTTATAGGTTTTTTGCGAGGTATTACTTTGGTCTACGCAGTTGTATTCCTGCATTAGGACAGGACTTGATTTAATATAGTTTTCCACAAAACAAAAAAGTGTTACCTTCTCGGGCAGAATTGAATTCTTCCGACGAAACTGATGAGGACGATGACGACGGCAGCCCCGCGGAGCCATTTCGTCTGCCATTCATTTTGAGCACTTTCTCGATTCCTTCATTTTCAGAATCCAGACTGTCGGATGATAAAAGGCAATGTCTATTATCAATCCGACCTCGTTCTGCCAATACAGACTCATTCCGGATAGTCATAACATCCAATAGGTAGCAATCTTCCAGTTGGGGTTCCATGAAACCAACTGTGACCAAGGATGGCTTCTTCTTTCTCGACTTCATAAACCTCCTGTCAAAGTTGGTAATGTCGTCCACAGCTCGACTTGGTTTTCGCGTTAAAGCACCACCACCACCACCTCCTCCCGCGGAAGTGTTTTTACGAATAACTGTTGGCTGAATGGGCTCAGACTCGACATCATCCTCGAGATAAGGATCTTTGAGGGTTGATGCAGCCATACTTTTCATCTGTCTCATCACAATCGTTTTGTTGAGCAAGGCAAATCCATTACCCCCCGAATACAGAGCTTCGTCGAGTAATTTCCCTGGAGTTGGTGTTATTGGCAGATCGCACCCAGTACTACTCATGCCACAATCAGATTCCAAATCATCGTGCTGATCTCTCTTGTTATTATTGTACATGCTCAAGTAGCCCTTGTCTTCGTCTTCGCTTATAACACTGCTTCCTCCGTTGTCGACAAAGACTGCACTCTCAGAATCACTCACGTAGCTCATCGTATCCAATTCTCGACCACCCCCAGCCGTGCCTGTGTGACTAGTGTGACTTATTTTTCGGAGAAACTTGAGATTTTCCATATCCCAACTATCCACCGATCCTGGGGTGTACACGTGGTGATTTCGCGAGGAATTCATTTTACTTTTGATTGCGAAATGCACACGACTAGTTATAAGTCAGCGAATATGTTTTCTCCAGCAGCAATTTGAGAGGAACACGAAAATAGCATTTACTCTAAACACATAATTGAAACCTTTGAACACAACTTGTTCGGCTCACTCCCACTCCCAACCACTTCTGCATGATTACATTTACGCTTACTCCTGGTCATTTGGCTCTACAACGTGTTTCACAAGACGTTTGTGAGTTTAATTTTGTATTCTGTCTGCTATTCGCTTTTTAGACCAATTTGGATACAATATTCAATATCTGAAGTATAAACGATGAAGTTCAGTTTTCTCACTCAAGGGGATGATTACCGTGATCACAGGACGAAATTAATAGCCGGTGATGTTCGATAAGAGTTGAGGGTTGGAATATGACAGGATTTTCAGAGTCTAATTTTTTATTGCACAAGAAGAGTCTGCTGAACCGTCACACACATACAAGGTGAAAAAACAAACACTCATTAGTCCATAGAACGATGATAGGTATTTAGCAAGACGAGTGAAAACGTATTAATATTCTATGGGAGATTGCTTATCATATAAAACACAACGGTGATCATCACCGCACAACAAAAACTGTTGTAATTCGACTCACAACTTCGAGTTCATTTCGCACAGATACGCCTTCAGCAAATGATGAGACTGTTGTGCACAAAGTAAAGATGTTTCGTTGCACCACGGTTGCTGGTGTTGGGCAAATTGACATTGCACTACGAAGCGCTCCTGAAACATACACAAACGTTAAAACAGGACTGAACAATAATAGTTCATTCTTACAATATAATTATATTTTCTGCAGAGAGCAAAAAACTTCGCTTTCTGTATTGTTTTCTTGAGAGACGCTACCACATGTGTGTGTTCATTAAGCTGTTAACATGCTGCTGTAATAGAAAACTGACGCGTTTTTTATGTGTCTTGAGCTATTGTTAGGTTAGGATGAGAAAGGATATGAGAAGCATGTAAAAGTTTTAAAAAATGCATGAAATGAAAATGAACTGCAATATATATAAATATGATGAAATGTAGCAAGGTTGTATTGCGTTATTTTTGTCTTGATTGTAGTTTATATCTCTAATGTTAGGTATGTATGTGCGTAGATACAGGTGGCGAAGTGTGAAAATTTACTACAATCTACAATCTAGTCGCCCCTTTGCATTTTGCTGTATCACCTGGAAAAACATGGCATGCAATTTTGCAGAGATAAGTTATTACGCACAATTAATCAAGTTGAAATTTATTTCGTCCGAGCAAAATGTAAATGCCTAGTGCAAATAAACACGAATAACTGAAAAAGTGATGGAATGTGAGAACTCTCACAATACGGAGGGGGCGTTTTAGATATGGATATGAGCATGAAAATGGAGGACTTCGCCACAATTTCTGGCGAAGTTGAAATTTGCAAATGGAGGTTATACGTTGTGAAAGAGTCAATATGTATAATTCACTCAAACCACACTCGTTCCAATACCCTTATTCCGACAAACCTTTGGAAAGTTTGCTTTTAAAATTCGAATTATCACAGTTAAAAGTTTGATGGAAAGTTACACTGATCGTGAGTTACTTTTACTTCGAGATTGATGCGGTCCTTCAAATGTAACCTACGGACAGCACTGTTAGGTGTTAACTGTTACAGGTCTAGTTATAGTTTAGTTTGATATATAAATAAACTGCTCAACTCAACAGAACTAATCACCGTTTAATTGGGCTCAAAAATATTTTGATGAAGTTGTGAGATCCCATGTGGACACCCAGTGTTCACAATAATTGTTGAGATTTTTTTAGCGAGTTTTGAAAGTGCCAAGAGCAGAATGAAACCGTAAATCACAAGTAATCAGGACTAAATGGTTACGAGCAATCATGTTAGCGCAGAATTGGATCGTATCTGCCTACTATACAGTTTTACAAAAGAAAGCCTTTAAACGGTTTAAATGAACAATACACACGAATATGCACATAATACAAGGATGACGTATGAGACGTTTACACACAAGAATGCGAATAGACAAAGACGATAAGAATTACACCAATAATATCTGCTTATTATGCCATGTGCTACTCCGGGTGAACTGAACAGTGATTGTGAAGAAAGTGATAGATTTTTAACCACTCTTAACACTTTCATTTCAAACTTTCAACAGAAAAATAAATATAGCAGAAAACGATGCGCTATATTAATCAATCATATTTATAGCCCAACCACAAATCCTCTATGCTAATTGCAGTAACGTCGTGAGTGACACATTTTGCTATATGTCACACTTTTTGTCTAAATGTCAAAAATAGCATATTATATTTACTTCACTTTCAAAGAAACAAACATTTTAGACCGACCAACGGTATGAATACGCAAATGCATATGTCTTTCAAAAATTGTGCAACGTTTCAAATGTGCATATGTACTCACACTTCAACCACCGTCGTCACACAATCCTGCGAGAATAGAAAGATGCGGCAACTCACACTTCACATTCGTATTTCTTGATTTAGCCTAATTTTTCACTTATGAAAAACTTCTTTTGTTCAATATTGCATGTTCTTAACGAAACGAAAACCATAAGAATTTTCCTAGCATTTCAAAACCTTTTTGTAGATGCCATGCCAGAGACATAAGGAAACCTGACCACTTGCTCTATCAACTACTTTTGAGCGAAAGGAGAGAGAAAAGCCCATACAAACTCTGGGAGTTTTGTGTGAATGCATGCGAAAAAAAGAATATCTTTAATTTCAACAGGTGTTAATTCAAAAGAATCTTCAATGGCTGCATCAACTAACTGAGCTATGCTACGGTACGCTTCTTTTTTCTCTCTCCCCTTTTGCAGTCCAATACATCCTGATGCGGAAACCAAGAGAGGATAAAAGTACACACAAAAAGAATTTATTACGGAACTTACACGTTTTCTTTTTTTATCTTTTCTCGCTACTTGGCTGAATGCCTGTTAGCTTCCTTCCAACGGAAGAGTGTGGCGTTGGGGTGTAGGAGCGTCATTTGAGATACTTATTAAAAAACTATAATAACTCGCGTTATAGATGTTATTCCACAAGAAGGAGCATGTGGAACTTGTTGTTAAACATTGTATTCAATTTATTTAATCAAACATTTGGATGGGCCAAGCCAAATCCTTAATTTTGCTACTTACAAGAAAATTTGTTTATGAAAAGAACGTTTGTTCTTTTACTGCTTCGCACATCAAAACAAAGTCATTTTCAGTTAAATCTTCAAGCAAATCGCAATGAGACGAATGACTCTACACACACACATACGAAAATATAATTCAATATAGTAGAAAATCTACGCACACGCCTTGTGTGCAAGTTTTGTGCGTATAGCCTTATCATGTGCTTTGTCCACTTAAAAGTGCTTGTAATAACTCGAGAACAATTAAGAAATACGATGATCTCTCGAGATATGTTTGTGCAGAAAAAAATTACTTGGGTCAGGACAGGACTTAGCCAAAATTATCGCACGAGTGACTGACAGATTTATAAACCTCAGAAGAGTCAGATTTAGACTGCAGCAAAGTACTACAATGCAATGTCAGCTTTAGCATTTTTTGTGTAAATGTATCTGCATCAAAACTTTTTGCTTATAGGTATGATTTTTATGCAGAATCTTAAGTCACAAAATGTATTTGTACTGTGCTTTGGGGCACAAAGTACGTGCATTTTAATGGCAAGACATCATCAACAACGAAGCTAACCATGTTGATTAAGATTGAAATAGAGACGCAGCAAGGCGTTAACAATAATTTAACTTTTGGGGGTTTTGCATGCATATAAGAACGCTCACTCAAAGCGTGGCAAGTGGCAACGCTAATTTATCTCTCCTAAAAACCATGTAAGTACTCTACAGTTATTAATAGTATTTAATCCCTGATTTATGCATGGTATAAGATTGCATGAAGGTATCTACGTCAAATATATTGCATTAATGGCACTGGCACACACACACACATCTATCTTATCTTGTTAAACACCTTCAAAACCTCAAGCGGGGTAGCGGGTTATTTATATATGGTTTAAGATATTCAAGTCATCATCATAACTTTTAAGACTCTTCTAATTTCAACCTGCTGGCCTGGTGAGATTATAAAATGATTTAGGCGAAGAAGGAGAAACACTACACCTACGCGCGTCATGTTATCTCTTAGAGGTCTACCCCTCTTTTCTTGTAAGATTTTTGGGGGGTTTTATTGACGGTTTTTACATTAAAACATATTTACCTATGTAACGTATTTCAACTCCTAATTTTATGGATGTAAACACACAAAAACTCTTCCTTTGACAGTTATTTTGTGGTATATGAAAAATCTTCACTGAAGAATTTTTCCCTACAAAAAAAACTTTTTTTACCAACGAGCACACCATCAACTTCAGTTAAAGCTTATAAATTCTGATGCAACATAACTAAATAAAATGATTTTCTTACATTGTAATTTGAAAAGGCGTCGGGGTGCATATGCCTATGCGTCTATATGCTTGTCTCTAAAATCCATGCAACAATGGTCTGGGTTTGCTCTCGTGCATTTTTATGTAACGTTATTGTTATTAAAAGCCACAATTCTCTACGAGTGAGTCCATCCTGAAAAAGCGCCATGTAGTAAAGAGCATATAGCTTTTCTGCATGCATGAAGTCTACCGAGCACACCACTTTTTTTGGAAGTTTCAACTTTTGTACCAGATTTTTTTTCTAGTTCTCCTGCTGCGTCACAAAATGACAATATAAGCTGTGGTCAGTTAAACTGTCGGTTCGAAATACTAACTTTAAAAGAGTCTTTTATTAAAGGGTGGAATTTTTTTCAAATCAAAAAGTTAAACAAGAATGGGCGATGACGATGATAGGTACTTCAAAATTGCAGAGAGGAAATAACGATGATAATGACTACTATTTTCGAATGTTGACGACATGCACATTGAACTTCCACACTGAAGTGACTTAACTTAATTTGATCTAATGAATGAGCAACGATGAAAGTAGCCCCAAAATGACCGTGTACTTTTTGCAATCTACGCTGGTGTAATTATCATAATTTTTTGAATCATAATTATAACGCGTAAGTACACAGAAAGAGAGTAAATTTTACATGTTGCTAAAAATCCTCTGTATCATATCATATATACACAATATGCCCACTTGTTGTAGTACATTATTTGTTGATGTTCATTAATTAAGTCACTTGAGTTTAGTGAGCTTACCTCAGAGGAGAGCACATGTTGTTTGCAGTAGTATGCACATCACAACTTCTCTTAAAGGTGTAACTACCCGTGTAAAAAAAGTTTGCTTCACTTCTTTGCAATTTTCTCCTCACGCCGAAATTACACTCATCATTACAGACTTTGAGGAATTAAACGCACTTTCCACAATACTATATTTATTTATTATTGCTATATAGTATAGTTGATTGTTGTGTTTAAAGTTTTGCTGGTTTTGCTAGACTTCAAGTCGTTTGCAGACTAAAGTGCATCATCAGCATTAGTACGAGGTTTAATGTAAAATGCAATATATTTTTTATGAAGTAGATACACTTCATTTTCAGACAACTGCTCGCTTAACATTTAAGTCACGCTATAGGTGTACTTACACATATATAAGCTGTATAAATATGCAATAAGTTCATTGAAAGGAACGAGTGACAGTCTCAGACAATTTTTTAATACCATTAAAAAAAGTAAATGTTCTTGTAGATGAGTGACTTGTGTTATGGAAGTTGGAGATTTTTTTGCGAAATATTGTCTAGTAAAACTTTCCGAAGCCTCGAAGCGCAATGAAAATTAATTGGATTCGTTTCGTGATGATCATGAATAATGGTTGGATCCTTAGTTAAAATCATTATGTTTAGTATATGCAAAGACTGAACTGCTCTTGCGATACGAGAAATCTTCTTTCTGTAAAAAAAGGGTTTCACTTCAACTGCTACGCACTACTTCCCATTGGAATATATGCTCATCAGAATCAAATATGTCTTTTTACGCATTGCTGGCTTCATATGCTTTCCGATCGTTTGAAATCGAAAAGAGAGAAAAAAATATCCAACAAAGTTGTTAGCAGAGGTTTTTAAAATCAGGGAAATTTTTTGCCTTGTAGGCATCTTCTCTAAAAGTAAACGTGATCATTGCCAAACTCGCTTCCTAAAAGGTATATATCATCAATATATATTAAGTAAGTATAATTCATGATAAAAAATCAGGATATATATTGTTGTAGCCAATGATCGTAAAACTGTTGTGAACAACAGCAGGAGTATATATACGTACGCGTCTACGCGTGTATTGTATAGTCGGATTTCCGTCGGAAACCGTAGTTAGCTAGCATGTTTGGTTAAAATGCTAACCTACATAGTTCGCAGTTAAACTAACTCAAAACAAAAAAAACAATTTCGAAAACCGCATAAAAGTGATTTTAGAACTAAGTGAGCAAATCCTTCAGACTTGCTACTGCATTCAATTCAAACCGATATATCGAAAGTCAAAAAATGAAATTTAAGTATTAAAAAGTGGGATAAAAATTCGTATATTATTGATATTGATGTGAAGATGAATTTTTTATTTTTGACCACTAACAATCTTCCCTCGTCAATGGATGTGTGAAATTTTTGCCTTAAAACATATATAGAGCTCCATTTCATCACCACAAATTATCATCTAAGAATACACGCATTTCGAGATTATATCTTTAGCTCAAGCTCATAAGCCTTTATTTAGCCCACGACCATTTTAAGTGCAGTGTCAAACACTTCGTTTTATACGGTCGATGATTACTATGATTAAGAGTATTAGAGAGAGAGAGAGACATACACAATATGGGTTCATATCCACAAGCAGAACACACCTACATCGATTTTCTTTTTGATGACACAAAAGCTAATTTTTAGAACGCATAAATCACAAGGAGGTTAAACCACTTGCATAGTCAAAAGTGTGATGCGCATTTTGCGTGAGTTATATATGGTATTTGCTCACTAGCACATATTAGCACTCGCTCGCGTACTTTGGAAAGGAGCATGTTTTTTTCAAAAATTTGAGCTACATATGCACATATCATTATGAATTTTAATGGTAATTTGGCATGTTCAGTGGATGCATGGAGTTTAATACGAGTAGACTATTACAGTATGGCATAAAAATGTGGACTACATGCGTAAAACACGAGATTTTTTTAACTCTTGCAAAATTGTACACAATAGTTTAGAGTTGTAGCGCATTAGCATGTTTAATTAATTTGCTTGTTCAAAATTAGTATCAACCTAGATTTTAAAACTAGGTAAAAATGGAGATGTAGCAAATTGGCCATGATTTTTATCTGTATCAAACTTTACATGTCTTTCATGTTGAACCACACGAAACTTTTAGCATTGTCAATGGAATCGTGCGGCATCCATCAGCCTTGATAGAGATTCCAGTGAAATCATCTCCAAAAAGCAAATTATAACAAGATGTAGTCTCAAAATGATGACATATAAATGTAGTTCATTATGAACATCAGATCTAGGAGAAGACCTCGACGAGTCCGAGTCTCCGCTTGGTCCAACGGAAACAGAACAGTGACATAGCAAAACGCAAGGCGCTATTGAAAAATTTATGATCACATCCATCCGTGGTTCCTCAAAATACAATGTCAATGCTGAAAAGGACAACGATGTGACAACAGGATAAAGCAATGAAGCGAAATGAACTTGGACTGGCGTAATTTTGTTTGATTCCATTTCCATGTAAGACCATTGAGTGATCCCACTTGCAATTACAATTAGTTTTTATAATTTCATAAGGTGACACTGTATGCATTTGATTTGATTGTTTACTTCAACAGAATGAGATTTTGAAGACTGAGCGTGTTGTAAAAGAAATTAGATTAAGGACATTGGAATTTTAGAGATGCACACGCGATTATTAGCCTTGCATGCATACATGAAAACGCAAATATTTATATGCGTGGATGCATATATACGAATTTATCTTCTTGCATCTTAACATAATTATGGAGTGTCCTTTTGTTCTACGATAATTTCATTGTCTCAAAGGATAAACGTGAAAACTTTAAAATTAAGTTCATTCACAATATCCTTTTCTAATAAAAAAAACTATATTGCTGCTTCATAGCCAAAGATGAAGTTTTTGTCGCTAACTATTAAATCCACCTTGGGTGGGTAACACAGAAAGTGAACAGTTTCATGGTCTTTCCTCTCTATACTCCTCACATAATATGTCATGTATAACATTTATTGTGCTCTCATGCGGTGACTTGGTCAGTTTATAGGACTGAGAGAATTGATGAGAGTGAATTAACTCTCATTTCCTCCTACACGAGTAGATTTTTTGAAGAAAAGTGCGAATCATGATGCAGCAACTCATCTGTAAACGCATACATGTGCTGCTGTTGCTTTTAATGGCAATCAGCAATGATATGCACTTTGCAAGTCCATGTTAACAAGCTTTATCGCACTGTGCGGCTTCGATAATAATGTGTCATTGAAGGACCATTGCTTGTCCTACGCATATTCTATTCTCTTTCTTCTCCACATTATGATTGTCATTTTATCAGTTTACGTGTGAATATACGAATGTATGAAATAGCAACTTTTGCACATAATAAATCTTCTGTAATAAAAAAATTTAAATTAAGGAAATGTGCTGCTGATAAGGTGCTTCATAACAAGATATTAAAACGGCCGCTAGTAATCAGATAATTTACGACGATGATAAGTATAAGCCAAGGAAAAATGGTCAGCCCTAATCCCAATTTTATGAAGTTTTATAATAGACTAATTAAATAGTAAATGTCATATAATACATTTTGATATATTGGCGCGCACATAAATAACCAGCACATGCAACATCACAGAAAAACACTGACTCTGATACATATAATTATATTTAGATGCATAATTAAATTATGGTAACAAACTTTCTTCCTCTTCTCCTTAAGGAGTCGTGTTATATTGAGCAAAGAACAAATCACCCACCACATGCCACTTGACTTGAATCTAATTAAAAATTAATCCCTACTGAGACAGTCATAAAAGAGAACAATAACTTGTTCTTGTTTGCATTCACTTACCTGTATCACTATCTTGATTATGCAATGTCATTCATGAAAAGTACATTACCTACGGAGGTATTATATCAGATCGTTTTGTACCATACGAAGACAAGACTCACAAGAGAACCAGAAGGTACCGACCGATACACTGTTTGCGTGTGTGTGAACAAAAAGATTTTTAACACGTCAATAAGGAACTCTTTGTTTCAGATTCAAACTAATTACAAGTAAATTTTTTCACTTACGGTAACATTTCAGCAAAATTCTAGAAGTCTAAACATAATCTTCTCGCAGACAAAACAAGGGAGCATAGTACAACATGACAGCCTTGATGGGGCTACGGATATGATTTGATACAAGTGTTGTTCTATGTGCATTGTGCATGCAAGCATGCATTTACGTAAATGAAAAAAAACGGTTTTTGTAAAAGGCCACTTTTGATGTTTTAGCTTAGCTCTATTGAGTTATGTAAAGTTTAAAAAGAAAACAATTAACTCGCGTAAAAAATGGCTGAAATACTTCAATTATTTAGGTGCGGTGCAACATAATTTGAGAAAAAACGAAGGATTTTAGATGTTATGTATTAAGTATATCCTGAAGCGTAAAATTGCATTGTATTCTAAAATCAATTTTCATAACATTTTGCATATATCCAAAACAATAGTTTCTGCAACAGAAACAGACAAGGAGACTTTGGATTTGGAACGTCTTTTGATTCTGTGACACTTGGACTCAACCAGACTCACCACACTACACAGCATAATCGATTAACTTCGGCTTTATTTCGACCTATTTAAAATGAAAATATGTTGTTTCGTTTTCCCCGAGAATGAGAACATAACAATAACTCTGGCGTTTGTTACACACTTTTCATAACTGCTTTACCATTGCATAAAAAGTCTTCCTGTGGCATAATTAAGATGAGATTTGGAAAAATAAGGGAGAAATTTGTGTCATTTAAAAATTTGCTCCATTTACCGAAACTTGTGATTTTATTGAGCTTT
>JAQFZW010001940.1:0-21258 GCA_034687055.1 Heteromurus nitidus
AGCGCTTTCTTGAGCTCTTCCTTCCCAACTTCAATTCGTTCCTGTAACTCCTCCAGTTTCCTCTGCAACCCCATCAAGAGGGTCAATCTCTGCTTGCATAATTGGCAGAATGGTGAGCTCTGATCTTCTCCAGCTTCACCAATCCGTAGATTCCAGTTGGTCTCTAATGGTTCAATTTGAAACAGTTTGTAAAAGCACTGGAGCAACATGCCAGTCTCAACTGACTCCGGCTGAAGGGCTCCATCATGTAGCCCCTCGTAATGATGACCTTCTTCTTCTACTTCAACGGCTTCAGTTTTTACTCCAAGAACCTGCCCACATATTAGACAAGGACGAGGTTGGGAGTGGTGCAGGGGGTCCACGAGAAAATTATTTTCCCGATGAAGAATCCCTTCTGAAGAGGTCATCTTCGCAAGAATTTCAGTATCGTTATTACTATTTTTCAAAAACGAACTTTCAGTAATTATGAATTAACTATTTAATTACAGTAAGTTTAGCATGTTAAAATTCAGAAATTGGAATGGCAATCCACGATCCCCTACAAAATGTAAACATTAGATTGTAAACAACTTTCCCGGGATTTCTTTTAAAATATGGGGCATCATGAAACCAGGTAGTGAATACATTGGAGATTCATTTGTTTTCAATCTGGCACTGTTCGTTCCTGCGAAGGAGGCCTTTTGTATGAAAAAAATCGATAATTTGGGTTTTTTGTATTAATTTTCACAGTGGCAGTGAAAGCGTATTTATTTTTAGGAACTAATTAACGATTGTTAACAATAAAATAATAAATATCAACAAGGATAATGATTGCTCAGTTTTCCCGGAACCGGATCGCAAAATCATAAAGCACATAAAAGTCGTCGACTAATTGTAAGTAGTCCGACGTCGTCCTCAAGTTAAGACGCTGAAGTCGCATCAACGTCACAACAATCTTCATTGCCCCATCCAACCTTTGGGAGGTCCTTATGTTCATGCTCAGATCCGACTTCGAAACCTCTCTTCTTTGGCCCCCTCACAAAAATGGGTCGCTTCGGAACACCGTCGTGGTAAACTCCGACATGACGCTGAAGATGGTACATCCTCGTAAAAGCACTTGGACAATGTTCACACTGAAACTGTCGTATATTTAGATGTACATTTTTGTGAGTTTCAAGCAACCTCCTTTCAACGAACGCTTTTGGACACAAGTCGCACTTGAATTCCCGTATATTTTCATGAACGGCGTTTTTGTGCTTTCTTAGTGATTGGGCATTCTTAAAGCGCTTGTCGCATTTGAGACATGGAAAACTCCGGAAAGTGTTATGAACATTTTCATTATGAGACTTGAGGTCACGCACATGTCTTCCACATTGTGAACACAACTCTAAACATTTTGCCCTTTCGTCTTCCGCTATATGTTTGGCTTGGTGATGCTTTTGAAGTTTGTAAGCGTTGGGGAAAATTTGGCCGCATTCTTCACATTGAATTTTCGGTTGAGCTTTACTAGTTTTAGTCCTCTTCCTTTGATTTAGTGCTTGTCTTTCTTCTTCGTTTAAATGGGATCGTCGATGCCTCCGCATGGCTTGAGTTTGGGTGAAAGGCTTCTCGCAAATGGTGCAGAGGACAAGACGGTTTTCGTGAGCTCGTTGAACATGTTTATGTCTTCCGGTATTCGATGCAAATCTCGCGTCACATTGGTCGCATTTGAATTTGTCAGAGTGTTTAAGGTAAACGTGAGCTTTGATGCGTTGATCAGTTTGTTGCGAATGTTGCGATCTAAACATAATTATTGTTTCGAAGCATTTTGTGCAGTGGAAACGCTGCCGGCCGAATTCGTCGTTAGCCAACTTTTCTGCGGTTATGTTGAGGAAGGTGTAGTTGCCTGCTTTGTCCACTTTACATCTTGGTTTAGGCTTGTTGATGTGATTTTTGTGCACTTTCAGGACATGCTCTCGTAAATTTTTCTTTGCTACAAGTTTTGAACAATGTTGGCACTTGTAGAGCTCCTTGCCTGACTCATCCTCTGGCAACTTTTCAAGGGTAATGTTTGCCAGGGTGTAGTTCCCTGTGGAAGGATGGAACCGGGATTTTAATCTTTTTTTAAAACTGTCCAAGTCGAATTCTTCATCTTCATCATCATCTTCGATGTCTTCGGAGGATGAAGTGTTGTCATCGTCTTGACCCTCTGCAGGCATGAAGTCTGGGTCCTCCTCGTCGTCCTTATTTTCTGAGGGAATTCTTCCTTTTCGCTTTGGCTCTGGACCACTTTCAAGATTATCTGCTTCTTCCTGGAGTTGATTATATTTTGAGATATTTTCATGCTCGACTTTTGTAGTTCTTTTCTTTGGACGACCTCGGCCTGGTGTTACAACGAGCTCGTTGGAATTAGTTGGCTTGTGACCACTAGACTTGTTTTTATTTTTGATAGTCCTTAGTCTATTCTTTACTACTTTCAATTTCGTCTTCGTTTTAGGCTTTACTTCATAATCAGGGTCACTATCGGAATGGGAAACGTCGAAATTTTTATTTATATCCTCAGCAACGCCAACATCTCCAAAATCTGAGTCTGAGCTAGTCCACGCTGAGGGCGGAAAATTGTCTTCATGCTCGCTTTCCCTGTCCGGGAGTAGACGATCCTCAAATGAAGGCGGTTCCTTTTTCCCTTTCTGTATTTCGGCATATTTTCTATCGGTTGCGGACAACTGAAAATTAAAATTCAGGGGTTCACGGTTCACGTCGTCATCCAATTTAATGGGGTATACATGTATATATATACAATTAAAATTTTCTTGTCGATAAGTGATAATAAGTGATACTAGTACTTTAAATTTAAAGTAAACATACCAGCACAAATGGATTGATTTTTATGTCGGAGTCGAAGGCGACCTCCGTCGGATCAGCTATTTTACGAGTATTGCAACTTCTGTTGGATCGTCTGGACCTGGAAGTGCCCTTCTCTTTAATTTCTGTTGGCTGATGCGAAGCCGTTGGTACTGGAGAATTTCCCTTAATATCTAAAATAAAAAAGTTACTTTTGAGTACATAAAAAATACGTTTCACAAATTATGTCATCTGATAAGATTTATAACAATGATGTATCGTAAAAAATATTCCCCAGTACATCCTGGACACTTACGTCCAAGAATCTGTCGCCTTATCCTCAAGTATCTCTGATCCTTCTCATAAACCCCTTCCCTTCGCCAAGACTCCTCCGAAGTCTCCAAAACCTTCTTCAGCTCTCCTTTACCAGCATCAAGCTTCTCATTTAACTCCTCCAGTTTCCTCTGCAACTCCATCAGCAATTCCAATTTCTGCCTGCACAACGGGCAGAATAACTGCTCATTTCCAAAGTTCCAGTTCCTCTCCGGTTCAAGTTGAAATAGTTTGTAAAAGTAGTGGAGCAGGAACGAGCCATTCTCAACCTCAACATTTGCTTCAACACGTAACAACTGTTCGCAGTGATTATGAACGGCGGCTTCTAAAACTTCATCACTGATTTCAGTTTTAACTCCAACAACCTGACCACATATCAGACAAGGAGGAACAAGTCCCATTGTTGACAGTTGATGGGTTCCCCAAGGTTTCTTCGCAAAAACTACCTCAATCACTCCTTCCTTACTTCTCCAATTGGACGATTTAGTAATTACCAATAATTAATAATGCGCAGGAAATAACTAACTGGCAACTAAAACTGAGGGAATGAAGTTATATTTTTTTGGAAATGTCAAACCTCAAACCTTGAGTCTCGATTTCCAAACACAGAAAATGTAAACATTAAAAGTAAACAAGTTTCCTGCTGACTTGTGTGAAAAATGTGGGGCACCGTGCAACAAAATGGTATTTTCTAAGTCGATAAGCTCAAATGTGCAAAGCACATTAAACAAAGTGCAAAATATTTTCATGAAAATCTTAATCTTTAAAATGATTTACAATATTTATGAAGGATATCTCAGTTGTTGGAATTTTTTCCATATGTGAAAAATTATTCTCATGCATTTCTAAGGATGATTATGATTTGGAGGAAAAAGCATGCTGTCTTCATTAAAACTGGACAATTAGTAATTGTTGTCGAAGCCATGACTAACGCTAACTTGATTATTTTCACCGAATAATTATTTTTTAATAACAAAAATTGTTTATTTTGAGGAGATAACACAATCATAACACAACATAACAATTACAATGTTGGTAAACATAAACATCCTTCCCACCACGTGAATTCAAAAGTATAGGGCGACGTTACTACAATTTGAATTTCAATGATTTTGTTTTATTCACGTAGCTGTAGAAACCTTGTTGAAACACCGTTGCCGTAACGGTTCATCAATCAATTGTCGTTGGAGGCAGGAGGAATAAAAACGTCCTTCTTCTTCGGTCCCCTCACACAAGTCCCCCTCCTACTCCCCTCCTCGTGGTAAATTTTGATGTGACGCTGCAAATGATGTGCCTGGATAAAGGCATTTGGACAATGTTCACACTGAAAAGGTCTGATATTCAAATGGAACTTGAGATGATGATCGAGTTGCTTCTTCTCAAAGAAAGTCTTCGGGCACATGGTGCACTTGAAGGGCCCTGATTTGATGTGGACAGAGTAGTTATGTCTTCGAAGTTGTCTTAAAATGTGAAAGCGCTCATCACACAAAGGACATTGATAACTTTTTTCAGTGGCGTGCATTCTCCGCATATGGGACTCTAGATAATTTACGTATTTTCCACAAACTTGGCACAAATGCAGCAAGCTGGCTTTCTCCTCTTCACTCCCATGTTGAGATTTGCGATGATATTCCAAATTATTTTTGGTTTTCATAGTTTGTCCACATTCGACGCATTTGAAGCAATCAATTTTAGGATTATTTGTGGAGTTGCTTCTTGCTCTAGCTTGACAATTTTTTTCCTCTTTTTCCTCCACGCTCTGGTGCGTTTTTCGATGTTGTTGCTCACTACATCTGGATGAAAAAGGCTTTCCGCAAATCTTGCAGGGATAAATCCTCCCTCTGTTTTTCTCGTGGGCTTGCAGATGTTGGTCGAGACGTAGTTGGGATGAAAATCCCATGATGCATTGATTGCATCTGTATTTGTTAGCGTGCATTCCATGCACGTGGTCCCGAACACTAGATCTAGCAGTTACGACCACAATTTCAGAACATTTCATGCATTTGTATTGCTCCTTTCCTAAGTCGTTGTTGGGCAACTTCTTCAGAGTCACCTTTAGCAGGCTCAAGTCACCGGTAACATTATCGGTGCGAAGTCTGTTGTGGTTGATCTTCTTCTTCTTCACACGTTTGGATACTTTTCTATCATTTTTCGGCGATTCCTCATTGTCGTTGGGCATTGAGCCATTATCGTCCTCAAGTGGAAAAAAATTATCAACATCATCTTCTTTATCTGATTTTATTTTAACTTTCTGAACTATGGGCTTCTCATCTGGATCATTGCCGCTTGAGTCAGGTCTTGGTTCTTGGAACGAATCGTCTTCGGAACTTTCTGCCTTGGAACTGGAGATTATTTTGTTACGAATGGGTCTGTTTAGATTCGGACAACCTCTACTAGCTCGACCATGTTTTGGGGTAGTTTTGGGATTTAATTTGTTACGGCTTCGACGCTTTTCACTTGTGGATTTAATTTTCTTTTTTGGTTTTGGTTCAGGTACGGCAGCATAATCGGGGTCACTTGAAGCCGCATTCGAAATGTTGTCAAATTCAACTTCCATGTCGTCTAGATTTGAAAACCCTGGAATTAAAGATGAATTTTCATCAACGTCAACGTCAAGCGTTTCTGAAGATGAATACTCATGCTTGAGGAATGTGTCTGCCCTTGTCCTGTCGGCGGAAGACACCTACACAAAAAAGACAAAAAATGTGGATTAAGTAATCCCAGTTTTGTCAACACAATTTTACATAAATATTGAACAGCTTTAATTGAATATTTTACTATTTACCATGACAATCGGATAATTACAATTCAGTTTCTCTTTAGCATTCAAAGCCGCCAAACGGGACGATGAGGATCTTCTTGATTCGTGAACTAGGACATCAACACTAACAGGGACAACTACCCTTTTACCTAGTGCAATCAAATATAAATATCAATTAATCATAATTTGTAAAGGACCCATTATTTTTTATAATTATTTGTTGTTTCTTAGCCAAACTTACTTCCAAGAATTTTTCTCCGTATTCCCAAGTATCTTTTATCCCTCCTGTAAATATCTTGCCTCTGCAAAGACTCCTCCGACACCTCCAATAGCTTCTTCATCTCCTCCTTCCCAATTCGATGTTGCTCCTTTAACTTCTCCAATTTGTGGTGGAGGTCTAACAAAAGTTGCAACCTGTGCTTGCACAAATTACAGAATGGCACCTGCTCAATCTCAACTTCTTCACCACGTCCAAGACTTGCCGTCCGTACCATCCACATCTCGGGTTTGACTCCAAACAATTTGAAGAAGTACTGAAAAAATGATGCATTATTGTCCACCTCCAAACTACTCCCGTCGAAACTACACCCACGCTCAAAGTCATCCTCCAATTCCTCTTTCACTCCAAGAAACTGACCACAAATCAAGCAAGGATTATTAAGAGGAAGATGCAAGCTATCTACCTTGGCTGGGCAATCGGTAATTGTTGTCGAAGCCATGGCACATTCTAATTATTTTTTCTACTAATTATTTTAAGTCGTCAAAACATTATTTTGTATTTTAAAAAATGTCGATTAAGCACATCACCTGTCACCTTACAAAGTTGATTGTGTTGGTAAACATTAACAGCCTTCCCGCTGCGTTAATACAAAACAGGGGGCGGCACGAGAAAACTGGAATCTCAATGCTACTGCATTAGTGCCATGTTAGTTCGCCGGTTTAGGAACGACAGCGTTTTTATTCGGGCCCCTCACATAAGTACCCCTCCTACTCCCCTTACTCCCCTCCTCATGGTAAACTTTGAAATGACGCTTCAATTGGTGTGGCTTGAAAAATGCACTTGGACAATGTTCACACTGAAAGGGTCTGATATTTAAATGAGCCTTGAGATGATCGTCGAACCGCATCTTCTCAGAGAAAGTCTTCGGGCACATGGTGCACTTGAGGGGCCCAATGTTGTGGACTGAGCTCTTATGTCTTTTAAGTTGTTTTAAAATGCGAAAACGCTCATCGCACAAAGGACATTGATAATTTTTCTCGGTGGCGTGGACCGTTCTCATATGCCGCTCCAGACGATTCACATGTCTTCCACAAAGTTGGCATAAACGCTTCAAGCTAGTTTTATCCTCTTCAGTTCCATGACGAGATTTGATGTGATATTCCAGCTCGGATTTGCTTTGGAACTTTTGGCCACACTCGTCGCATGTGTTTCTACACTCCGTTTTGGAAGGACCTGAGCCTTCTTTCTTTTTCCGGATTTCCTCTTTTTCTTCGAGGCTCAAGTGAGTCTTTCGATGAACTGCCTCGCTCGTATGGAATGAAAAGGGCCTTCCGCATATCTTGCATGGAAAAATCTTCTCTTTCACCTTCTCGTGGGTGCGTTTATGTTCATTGAGGCGTCCCCTTGTGGAAAATCTCTTGCTGCATTGATTGCATTTGTATTTGTCAGAGTGCATTCCATAAACGTGCGCCCGCACACTAGCTTTTCGCACACTTGTTTTGGTACTTTGGACGACGATAGTGGAACAAGTCAGACATTTGTATTGCTCATTCCCAGATTCGTTGTTGGGCAATTTCTCCAGAGTGACTTGAAGGAGGGTCAAGTTGCCTGTAACTTTATCAATTCGAAGTCGGTTGAGCTTCCAAGCTTTCATCCCTTCCGTTTCATCGTTCGAGGACTCCTCGTTGGACATTGAGTCACTCTCTTCCGCAAGTGGAACCAAATCATCATCGTCATCACCTTCGTCGTTGGATAATCTAGCTTTCCGAAGTGACCTTTGATCGTTGCTGCTGCTGCCGCCTGATTCAGGTTCTGTTTGAACGGAATCAGAGGTTTTTGCGGTTAGGAATTCGTTAATGTAAGTTTTCCTTTGATGAGCTCGAGCATTCTTGATTCCATCGTTTTTCTTCGTCGAAGTCTTCTTCTTTCTTGGTTCGGAAATTTCGAGATAATCTGGGTCACTCGAGGCATTCGAAAACCAGAAGTTGCTAATGTCAGCTTCCATGAGGTCGATATCGGAAAGAGGGGTTGCAGATAAATATTCGCACTCAACCTTTTCTGAAGAACATGAAGCCTCTTGTTTGATGAATGCATCAGCATTTGTTCTGTCTGCAGTGGACAACTAAAATACAGAAACGTAAAATGTGGATAATTAAAGTAAACCGAGATTAGTCAAACTTTGAATGAAAATTGAAAAAATTTATTTTTTACCATGACAATCGGATAATTTCTAGCTTCACTGATTGACATTGACAGTTTCTCGTTAGCCTTCAAAGCTGCCTTACGTGAGGATGAGGTTCTTCTTGATCTCTGAGCTGGCGGCACCAGAACATCCAAGGGATCGCAATTAACAGCATCCGGAGAAACTACCCTTTTTCCTTTTACAAACATAAATATCAACCGTCAATTAATAAACCATCCACTCCACCAAATTTCATACCGTCATTATTAGATTATTATAGATTTGTACTGCAACTTACTTCCAAGAATTTTTCTCCTTATTCCCAAGTATCTTTTATCCCTCTTGTAAATATCTTGCTTCTGCAAAGACTCCTCCGACACCTCCAATAGCTTCTTCATCTCCTCCTTCCCAATTCGATGTTGCTCCTTTAACTGCTCCAATTTGTGGTGGAGGTCTAACAAAAGTTGCAACCTGTGCTTGCACAAATTACAGAATGGCACCTGCTCTGAGTCAGCCTCTCCTCCATGATGCCCTAGCTTTGTCCACAGTTTCCCCCAGTTTTCGGGGTTGACTCCAAACAATTTGAAGAAGTACTGAAACAATGACCCATTGCTGTCCGTCTCCAAACTACTCACATTGACATCATCCTCCAATTCCTCCGTCTTCACTCCAAGAAGCTGGCCACAAATAAGGCAAGGAGCTGGAAGAACAGCTTCATCTAGTTCCGACCGATGAGAAATTTTTGATGCTGCCATCCTTTCCTCCAAATAATAACCCACCGACCTCCACCCTCCAAAGCAATCCACTCCAAACCACCAATTAATTAAAAGGCTTCGTCTGTTTAGTAAATTTCATGTTATGTTTACTCATTTACTCTTTCCTGTCATATATAAACATTGCAACTTACTTCCCGCCAAATTCTGGGGCATTGAGAGATTACACGTGGCGCGTATACCCACAGGGGATGTACTCAAATCTCAAATGTGCTCTTGCCTTCTCCAAAGAAAGACATGTGTTCGCTCTTCTCCGCTGGTGTCTGGTGCTGGTCGGTCATCTGATCCCACTTTTTAAAAGTAAACAATTAAACAAAGTGAATTAAAGTGAAGCATTGTAGTCGAAATACAAATAATTAAATTGAAGTTGGGTCATTAGTCATTAGTTGTCAGTTTTAAATTTGTTTGAAACATGAAACACTTGGAATTGTCGATTGGTTTGGTACGCTCGACACAAAAGTTGAAACTGAATTAGTGTTTTGGTTTCGATTACAAGCAACATTGCAATTGAGATTTTTATATTTTTTCGAACCTGATGTAAAATGACCCCCAAGGTGGTTAAACCTTCGAAGCCAACTGCCAGTTTTAAGTCTTCCCACAAAAAGTCGAAAAAGAGAAACGCCAGCACCACCTCCACCACCACCCCTCCGAACGCGAAGAAGACGCCGAGGAAGAAGGAGATTAGACCTGTCATTGCTAAAATCCCATCGAGCAGGGACGACTCGTCAAGCAATTGGAAAGCATTGCTTCAAAAACAGGTAAAAATTACATTATTACAACTTGACATTTGACCTGACCTGATCAATCATCTGTTGACCATGGTGCATGGAACACAATGAAGTTCATAAATTGATTCTAAATTCTGGTTTAATTAAATCCAGATTATATTTTAGAACTGATAACTTTTACTTACAACTTGAGCAAGTGTAAACCTTCTTTTTTCAGGGCAAGCCCTCCCCAGTCGTGTCAAGGTCAAGGCCATCGAAACCTGTATCCAGAGGCGAACCATCCCCAAACACAGCTGCCAAGAAGGATACCAAACGCGTTCGAAAACCATCTCAAAGTGATTCCAAAATGGACTTATCCCAAGTTCCAAGCACATCCACGTCGAGCCTTGTATCAGAAACTAGTTCATTTGTGACTGACGTTGTGGACGGGGACACCGGAAGTGACGGTGATGGATCGGCTGCCTCCTCCCAAAAAGTTAAACAGGAATTTCGAGCCTTGGGGGTAAGTTTTTACACATCAGCACCTGCCAAGACAAAGATTAATTTTGTGACGTAATTAAATTAAATCATGGCTGCATTCTTGTATTTATTTTCCGAACAGCTTCCTGAATCAAAGGTTGAGGAGCGCAGTCGGAGTCAGCCTCCTCGCCACAAGCCTACCGAACCCTTGGCCAAAGCCAGTGTCTCTCGATCATACAAGAAGCCTCCTCCAGGAGGGCTCAACGACTTTGGATTTTTCGATTACAATCATTACGGTATCCTCCGAACACCTCTCACCAAAGAGCACGAACGGTACATGGTTGACACTGGGATCATCAGCATGGATTGTGAAATGGTTGGAGTCGGTCCAATGAAGGAGAGTGCCTTGGGCAGAGTTTCCATCGTGAATGAATACGGGTTTTGTCTGTACGACAAGTTTGTCAAGCCGAGAATGGAGGTCACCGACTACAGGACTCAGTTCAGTGGGATTCGCGAGAATGATTTGAGGAATGGTGAGCTGCTCATCTATTTTATGCTGGTAAAAGTAATAGCTATTTTAATTATCATAAGTTATTAATGTTGAATGTGTATATTTATGAATTTCAAGCAACTCCTTTCCAAGTGGTGGTGAAGGAAGTGTCAGACATGTTGAGAAGTCACATTCTCGTTGGTCACAGTTTGAAATCAGATCTGTCCGTCTTGTATCTGTCACATTCCAAGGCACGAACCCGAGATACCGCTTTGTAAGCAAATAACAAAATAATTATTATTCCAGAATTATTGATTTTGATTTTGATTTTTAAGAGTTGTGAGTTTTATTCTACTTTCACAGATATTTCAAAAGAATCCTTCACACGAGGACACCCAAACTAAAAACATTAGTCAAGAAAATTGTTGGCGTTGACATTCAACAAGGCGAGCACAGTTCTGTAAGTGGGACAAAAATAAAAATTTATTATATTTTGTTGCCATTGTCCACTTACCCTGACCTTGACCTATTACCTGCCTCCCTCTCTATTTCCAGGTTATTGATGCTCAAGCAACGATGGCTCTGTACCAAATGTACCAGAAAGACTGGGAGATATCTGTTCGTCAGAGTAATCGTGGAGTTAACATTTTAAAGCAGACACTTGACGAGCTGAGGGAATTCAGGAAGTCTTCCTCTGCATCTGCTCCAAGGCCCAGTTCAAATCCTCAACATCCAACATCCGCAAATTGGTATGGACATGAAGTTCCAAATATCTATCCTGTGACGATCCCTTCAGTGTCTCCTCTTGCTTATAATACCCTTCCAGTTAGGGAAGATGTGCTTCAACCACCTCCAGCTTTTAACCAAATTTTTAATCCGCAACTACCACAACCGCAGCCTCCACCTTTGCCCTATTATCCTCCGCTAATCGCTCCTCACCCATATATTCATGGGATCCCTGTTCCTCGACCACAACCTTCAGCTTATCCCATTCAACATGCTGTGAATACGCGTACAGTGCTTCAAACTAATTTTTAACAATGAGCTTTTTACTAAAAACAAAAAAGCCTATGTCAATGCAGCCAGAATCAATACGAATTACTTTGCTTTTCTGTACTCCTTAATTTCATTGAAATTCTTGTCATTAATAATTCACTGTTCATGCATATATTCACTTTCAGATCCTTACGCAGTGGGTGGTAATCAGTGGGTCCTTCCGGTAACAATGTGGTGCGTGCATCTCGCCAATGAATCGTTGCGGTGATTGTGAGAAGTTCATTCCTGCTTTGTCTTCCAATTTAAGGGTGCTTGTTTGGGATTATCAAGTGGATTGGTGGTCTGCTGAGGAAGATATGCATAAATGGAAATCGATATTAATATTTTCCGCAGCATGTTCACCATTTATTTTTTTCTTTGACTGCGTTTGGTTGGACACTCTGGAGGTCTGGTGGGGGGATTTAATGGTTTCAAAAAATTATGAATGTGTTTGAAAAATAACTGTTAGCGTTAAACGGAATGCATGGATGCCATTCATCCTTTATAAAATTGTTGAAATAAATCGTCCGATTCATTACAAAGTTTTTCCTCAAACCAGGGAAGGTGTTTACTCAAAAAAATTGGCATTGAGCATGAACTTATGCATGAAATTGCGTGATACAGAATGAAAATGCATGAGGGACATGGGAATACGTCAGTTTAAGTAGAAAGCTCATTGTTAAAAAAATCTTCACTACATATTTTCAAGCAGCAATTATGATGCATTCCTTTCCAATGCTATTGCCAATTGTGAACCCTCCACCACCCATGCTGATTCCAGTGTTTCCGATGCCCTTTATTCCAGCCGAATACGCTCGCATGTAAATTTGTAAATATTAAAAATTTGTACATAATTTTCTTTGTGAAGAGACATTCAATTTTGTATTTCTTTTCGTAACCGAATGTGAATATGTGTGAAAATACAAAGAATGTATAAATGTAAGGTGAGTTTGTACAGGTAAATTGTGTATTCACAGTGGAAACATCACAAAAATGATGTATATTACTCTTGCCTTGCTAAATAGAGATTCAATTGTAAAGTCAATTTAATTAATTAAGAATCCAATTTTTGGCAAATTACAAAAAATACAATTGTAAATTTATTTCAATTTATTTTGAGCACTATTTTTCATTCTTTGACCCACTTGCTTTGGCCCACATGAAATAATTGCAGTTCGCATTTGGATCATCACTCTTGCCCACTCCGTGGGAGCAAGCCCAAAACTGGCGTCCCAAGTTACTCCCTTTCTTTCTCACAGTTCTTTTCACACATGGTTCCTTATGACCTTCACACAACGGAGCTGAGGGCGCTTTCATAAGCTCTTTCCACTTATTTGACGAATTATTCGTAATCTTAAACTCTTCTGGAACAATGCAGTCCACCACTTCAGGATCATTTTCTAATTTATTTCCACTAGACGAGGACGGCGGTGAACTGGAAGAAGGGGTCGACTTCGATGTTGGCTTTTGCACAAAGAAATTTCGCAAATTGGTTTGAACACGTTTCACACTTTGTCCCTTGGCAGAAGATTCCACTTCTTCACGAAGTCTCTTTTTGCTGGCGTTGGGCACTTCACACTTTTCTGATTCTTTTCTAACAAGTTCACGTTCTGCTTGTTGGGCTGTGGTTAGGAAAAACTCCTTCAAGTTCTTCTGCTTTCCTCCAAACTCTGCATAATATTTTGTTGCGAAAGGTGGCGGGTTACTTGCAGGTTCCGGCGCCAAGGAATGGAGAGTAATGGAAATGGGACAATGATCACTGCCCATAACTTCCGAGTGAATTTCTGCCTTCTCCACATACTTCGCAAGCTCGATATCCACAAAAATGTAGTCAAGGCGAGAGCCATAATTGTTTTCCCTCGCGTTTAACAGAGTACACCAACAGGTAAAGGCTGACTCTTTGTCAGGATGAAGCATTCGGAAGGAATCGATGAATCTAGTTTCGGAATCGGAACTGTCTGATAAGAAGGAATCCAGCATTTGTCGAAACTCATTTGTTACAAATTTCTGGAAAGTGCAAATGAAAAATTATAATACTTATTCGGTATGTTTCTCGACGCAATGATTACAACATGGGAATAAGTTGAATAGTTCAACGACATTACCTTCGGGTCAGTAACGTCACACTGATCAATCCAACGATGACGAATATTCATATCGCCCAAAAGGACAACGAAGGATCCAGCTTCAAGCAAGCTCTGAGCACGACGATGGAGCACCTCGTGGAAGGTCCGTTTGAAATCAGTGTTATTTGTAGAGGGTTCCTCTGGATCATCCCGGAGTCTTGGACAATACACATTGATTATTGTTAACGGCTTGGTTGATCCATCCGGGAGCTAAGTTCAAAAGTATTTTTAAAAAACCAGAGCTAGAATAAATATTCACCCTATGTCTTCTTAAATTTAAAAGAGAAATTAAAACAAATGAAAGCAAAGAACTAACAACTCTAACCTTCACTAAATGCTGAGTTATCACAGTTCTCCCATCGGAATTTGCATGTTTCACGTGAGCCAAGTCATCTCCTTCCAGTTCCGGATAGGATCCTATGTCATCTTCAGATGGAGAATGAGTGGAGGAGGTGGTTAGAACCTTGCACAAACCATCCTCAGCTTTGATTGGAGTACAACTGTCCCGACAGAATGTGGCAACCCCTTCGGAAATCAATACGAAAAATAGCCAAACAAGAGTAATTATTATTGAAACAAAAACAAGCAATTTTGACAATCATTAACATATTTTAATTATGCTTAATTTTTTAATGCTTGTCCAATCAATAATAATACTCACCTGAATATCCTATTCGATTAGTACTAAACGAAAAATAGGATGAATACCCGGGCGGCATGATTTGCGATTGATCCAATAGCTTTCCTATCATTAAAATTAAATAAGTGCTTAAATAAATGCCTTTTAAGTGCTCGTCGAACAGTTGACAACTGACAACTAATTTAAAACTGGTGAGGATAAGCATATTAAGCAGTACTCACGAGTAAGTTTTGTCTCCTGAACTGATAAAATGGAACAGTCCAGTTTCGCCAAATTGTCTTGCATATCCAGAGTTCGCAATCCATTGATGTTCCATGACACAATTTTCAGTTTGGGCGTGTCCTCAACCATTGTTAAGGCCTTAGTTTGTGACCACTACCGTTACCTTTTTAACTGGTCACAGTGAAAACATGTTCAGTGTTTACAAAAAAGTTGTTGGTGTCAGGTTTTGCCTTTGTTGTTTTGTCCATAAAAACAACCCAGTGCGTTTCCTTCTGGCAGAATACGAAACTGGAGCGGATGCATGTGGGCAACGTGACCACAAGGATGAATCTTTGTCTCAAAAAAACTAAAAGCCGAACCAAAGCTTCCAGATTCCAGAAGTTCGCAAATTACAAAAATCTTTTCCATTTTAATTTTATAATCACCAGCGTACGTTTATTGCCTGGACAAATAAATTTTAATGGGTTACATAATTGAGCAAGAAACATCAGCAACAGGTGTCTTCACACTCATTTTCGGCCCAATCGAAAATCCAAATCCAAGAAGGGAGGCACTCACCCCATCCAAACCTACCGAAGCCCCAGTGTTGGCATTTAGCCCGACGCCAATCGCAACCGGACCTGCGACTGCTTCCGCTCGAGCAACTTCCGCGTTGGCGTAAGCAGCCGCCCATGTGCCAACTCCAGCGTGGAGTCCTGCAGACGCCGCTGGCCCGTTGGCACTCGCTGAGAAAACGTTCCAGGACGCTGAAGCTTCCGCTGTTGACGCCCGGGCATAGACACCAGCCGAACACTTTGTTGAGTAGGAGCCTTTGGAAGCGTGACCTATTTCGGCATGAGCTCTTCCCTTTGTCTCCGTAATGTTATTTATGATATTCTCCAGTCCAGCGCCAGTCGAAACCCCAACTTGCGGCTTGACATTAATATTCAGATGATTCTTGGCGTGACTCGTGATCTTCTTCGAAATGTCCGCATTCCTGGGCACTTGAGCAGGTTTTGAGAGAGTTGTCATCCCTTTCACGAATCCATTTAGCCCTTCATTGTGTCCGTGGAGGTTATGATCGACAGTTACTTTCTTGTTGCGAACGTTGAAGTTGTGCTCAACTCCTTCTGGATTTGGCTCAATCCAGTTTTTGACCTTGTTCGCTGGCAGGGATTTTCCTTCGTAACCTTTGGAAACTACACCAACATCGTCGAGGACAGTGGAGCATTTCTGACAAGGTGGCTTGTTCACTCCAATCGGATGATCGGAGACTTCCCCGACGTAACTCAGGATTTGCTGCTCCGCGTGGAATTCGGCGTTGCCTGCTGCAGTTGTGGGGGAAATCTTTGGGCGAATGACGTCAATTCTTGAGGTGGTCAGTTCTGGAAACTTTGCGATTTAAATCAATTTTTAGAGTGCAAAAACATTTTTTGTTAAAAAATATTACACGCTCTCTTTCAAACTTACATGTTCCTTGAGAACTGACACAATGACTTGCTTGTGCTGAGCTTCATGCAAACCGTATTCGGTGGAGTGCCAAAATCGGTTCTTCCACTGTGTCCGCTTCTTGACATTCCCCGAGATTATGATGTCCCTTCCATCATTCGAAATGGCGACGACAACTGTGTCAAAGTGCTTTTCATTGCTGAGTTTGGTTTTGGCTCCAGCTCCGTACTTTGAACTGTTCAATATCTCGGCATGATTGGAGTTGAAGATTTCTTCATTCAGCCTGTTTGCAATGTCGGCAGCCAGTGAAGCTTTTTCAGCCTGACAAATAAATGTTCAAACAATTATTCTCTGAGGTTATTTTAAATTTGAAATTGGTTACAATTAAAAGGCATAGGGTGACGAATTCCAGCTGGAATTCTTGTTTAATGAAATACACTTGCTCACCCTGCTCCTTGGAATTCTTGTGTTTCCAAGTTTACTCTTTGTCAGCAGTGCTTTGTCAAGGTGCACCTCCACAACGAATGGCTCATCCTCTTCGTCATCGTGGTCTGAATCAACGGTTGTAGACGGCATATATGAGGTTGAGGCAGACGAAGAGTACCACGAATCTAGGGAATATGGTAAATTACCGTAAATTTTTGGCGAAGAAGGGTACCACTCATCTCCCTGCGCAAAGCTTTCATTCGCTTCGTATGACTCTTGCCACGTGATCGGAGTTTGATTTCTTCGAGGGTTCATGCTGGAAGTTTCATTTCTCCAGGTCCAGTTTCTCGGAGTATGATTTCTTTCTGCTAAGTAGTCAGGTGTTTCATCTTCCTCTGAGGTAGCCAGCGTTCCATATCCATTTTTGCAGACACTCGATACTTCGTACCCGGTATCCCACGTATTTTCGGGTGCCAGTTCCTCACAAATTTCGGAAGGATACGAAGAGAAAGCTCCATGCTCGTGGTAAGGGTCGAGAACCACGGGGTCCCGGAACGGTTGATATGAGGCAGGGGTGTCACGCAGGTGTCGAGTTTGTGACAGAGAATAAGTATTAGGCGGATCTATCTGTGCAAAGCTTAACATTTCTTCATATCTCTCTTGCCAAGTGATCGGTGTCCCATTTCTCCAGAGCCCTGTGCTGGAAGTTTCATTTCCCCTCGTCCAGGTTCTCGGGGTTATAATTTGATTCCGTTCTACTGTTGAGGTGTCAAGTCTTCCATAATATTTTCTCTGGGAGCACGGACTTGTATCTACCATTTCTGAGGCGCCGGCGTCCAGAGTTCCATACATTTTATCGTATGCATAAGATCTTTCATCTCCCTTTGTTGATATCTCGTGATATCTCGAGTTATCGGGTTCCTGGTAGCCCCATTCATCATGATAATCACGAACTTTATTGAGTTCACGTCTCAGATATTCCTTGGGTTTCCACGATTTTGGAGCTACTCCATCAATACCACCTGATTCATAATCAAGATCCCGGTATTTCCACATTTCAAGCACCCCATAAATCTGTTGATGACAGTCAGTCTAGAAACAAATGGCAAAAGTATATTGGGAATTCTCTTTGAATATTTTTCTCAAAACGGGTTTGTTAAAGAAACTCACGTGGAAAGGAATGAGTGGAAGTTTCTCCAGTTGCGAAGTTCTTCACACGACCAACACCATTCCACAGAGATTCAATTTGTAGTTTCAATCTTGTTTTATACTGGTTTGCGATAAGTGCATGTATCCCCCAAACTCAGACACTCAGAAGAAAAATATGTGTGAACATACACATCTGAGCTTAGAACTCGTTTCAATTGAGTGTCTGGAATGAAAATAAAAAAAAGTTTTACTCGGAATTGACTGAATGAATCATGACACTGCCATACACTGCCAAGATCATCGTCAGTCTGCACAAACGTTTGTCTCCGTCTCGGTCTCGACTCGAGTTGTTTTTGTAGCAGGTCATGTATTGCACTACCACACCACATCTGATATTTGCAAAAGGAAAACTGAGAGATGATGCTGAGAAGAAAATGATGCAGCATGCACAGATGAATTTAGTTACGTTACGACGATGAGGTAATCAGTGTGAATGGTGAATGGAGAGAGATATGCTATACATTACTACAACCCAACCAGAAATATATATGTTTGCATGGTGATATGGTATATACATGATGTGGCCCTCATCTCAGCCAGATTCTCTTAATCCTTTCCACTTACATACAATGCACTTTGGTCAACTCAAAATGTGTGAAAATTTCATGATGTATCACTGTAGGAGATTGCCAAATAAAAGAGTAAAACTTCTCTCCAATCCAATAAATGGCAAATTATGTATTGAAGTTCCTCTCCCATCAGCCTCCACAAATAGCATAGTTACTTAAGCAAATTACATATTGATATTGACAATTTTATAATTTTATAATTATAAGAATAATTGAAGTTCCCATCATTACTGGATTCCAAATGCCCACTTGCACAACTCCTTTGCTCCCTGGGGGTCGGTATCAAAAAGATGATTGTAGTCTTCAGATTCCTCCAGTTCTCCAAATTTCCTAAATAAATTAAGCATCATGAATTATTATGGTACGGCGTCCCTTATTTTGTCTTTTAATGAAATTCTGTTCTCCTTACTCTCTCATCACTTGAATTGCTTTTGTCCGCAAATTCTCATAGCCTTCCATTTTCCCGTAGATGGAAAAGAGTCGGAGAACAACGCCAACATCAATCCAGTCATTCGACTTGTGAAGTAGAATGTGTTTGGTGATTTCCTCCAGAGTTTTGACCTCATACTTGTGACCTGCTTCGAATAAGTCGAAGGCAATGTTGGAATTTGCCTCAGCTTCAGTTAGATCTCCGTAATAGAGATAAGCGAGAAATGCCTTCACAATCACTTCGTCAATTTCTGGCATTTCGATCTTGCTTGTTGACGACTCTTTGCAATCGCTTCGGAACATTGCCGTGAAGACCGGACTTTGTGCTGAAAGCAACGAATTTACAAATATTCCAGTTTTTGTCTACTTCAATGCCTTAAAGTGTTCTGTGCTTAAAAATACCTGCAAGGAAACTCTTGTGACATTTGACCTCAGCACCATCCCTTGTAATTATTGTTACATCCGCTTGAATCCCTTCCTCCAGCATTTTCTTACACAAATTGTCCGAGTGACGATGAGTTGCTTGAGGTACCTCAGAATACGAGTGCGTCAACGTTGACCACATAAAGTTGGAAGCACAGCTTGAAAATTCAATCCTGATCTTTGCATAAAAATAAATATCTACACTACGGTTGTCAGGAATCATCAAGTAGGGCTTCCACGGCTTTGGAATATCCACATTCTTGTCGACACATGTCCCGCAGATATCGTCGGAAACAGCAATCGTCATTCCTAGCAGAAATTATAGAAATTTCGTCGTTTTCACTTTGTACTGATTATTTCAATTTAATTTCGAATGAATGGTTTTCTTACATTGCAGAAAATATAAAAATAAAATTCCATACTTATTAAAAACTTGAAAATACCTTCTGTGACTACATCGTTTACGCTGGGCTCCGTCGTTAAGTTCTCCCAGTTCACTGTATAGAGTTTTGCATTGGCTTCACGCAAAGTGATACGAATTTCTGAGTTGGGGCCGAATACGTCCTTCAATACCTTTAAGATCCGACCCGTGATTGTCAGGGTCAAAGCCCCAGTGTCGGAATTCCAATCCCACCGTAAATTTAAATTCCTGAGAAAAATTCAATGGAAACTACAGTATTATACCCCGCGAATGTAATTTAGTACAATGCAAATAAATTAAATTATTATTGGAACTTAACATACCCCTGGTTAAACGCTTTACCCAGAAATTTAAAATAGTCGTCCGCACTACATGAAAACTGTTCTTTGAAACATTTCTGCAACTGCTGCAAGGAGCATTTCGAAGGGTCACTTTCGTCATATGGATTTATTTCGGGTACGATAACATTGGCACAAGATGACTTTCCGTTTTGAACCCCATTTAATATTCTTACCTCGTTCACTCCGGAATGTAAGCAAAATCGCATTATATCAAACGTGAGATTTTAGTTTGCTTAAAACGGTTAAAAAATTACTGAAACGATACGTAATGTCAGCCGGTAGCCCTCCGAAATTTATTTGGACAGAGTTGTGTTGCACACAAAATTGTTTATGGCTTTTGACTGATTTCATATATGTAAACACAATAATGTTGAATGCCAAAAATTGCTGTACCTGTTCATATACGATTTTTCACATGATAAACGAGTTGCAACCAGAGAAAAGAACAAACTATTTGTAAAGACAGCAGCCAGAGAAAAAGATATGATATACTTTTATATGTTGAGCATGGTTGCATGGTTGGTTGCAGTCTTGCAGTCTTGCGTCTTCCTTCTTCAGCAACATACTGTAGCTCAGATGGAACGCGAAGCTTGATATAATGTTTCTTACATGGATTAGTTTATTTGGCCACGTTGTAATATGCATGCATATTATGAGTACTGTTAGAAACATGGTAGCAGCATTGAACAAAGATCCGTCAGGAACTCAACAAGCGTCATGACTCATGACCATACGAAACAAAATCATTTCTCAGAACAGATCAACATCGAACATCATAATACTTTTTGTTGTGGATGAGACCTAAAAAACACCAACACTTTTATTTATTCGTCCAAAGCATTAACATCCCAACATTCCCAACAAATACCTCTGGCTGGATTTTGATTGATAACCTATCGAATCATATTTTCTAATCTAATCTACACTGAAATAAGTACAACGTAGCAATATTTAAACAAATAATTAAACTTGTGGAGGAAAGAGACTTTCCTAAGATTAAGCATCATTAACAGAGCAATACTTTTAATATGAAAGATTAATAAAATGATTAATGAATAAGGGCATAATTTGTGATGATTTGCAATTACATCCAAAGCTTGGAATACTGCTCTTGATTAGGAATTTGTTGGAAAAAGTCTTTTAGTTCGCCGAAACTTGGTCTTGTGGCAGGGTCAAGATTCCAGCAAGTTTGCATTTCCAGGTAGCTTCAAAGATTCGAAGAACATAATCAAAATTTAGTT
>JAQFZW010001941.1:0-21255 GCA_034687055.1 Heteromurus nitidus
TTGGGACGGCTCGTACAAACTTCCAAAGGATCAGTCCTTGTGCAGGCATTTTGGGCCACCTTATTCTTATCATTTGCGTAGAAATCTTCTCGTAGTTTGGCGAGTAGATCCGATGTGATACGTGTATATCGAAGTGATAGTATAGACTCTTCAGTTGAAATAGACAATAATTAAACCCTATTAATATAATACGAATATGTGAATGTGGAGTGTGTGAAAGCTAGGCGTATACCTCCTGGTTCGTTCTCGATCCCTTCAATACCAGAAACTTGAAAATGCAAGGATTGTTGAGCATTTTCCGAGCTGGAACTATCTTGCGTAGCTGGAGATGTTGGCGTGCTAGTGTTAAACTTCGCCCGTTTAACGGGTCTTCCACTTCCAGACATTTTCTTACGAATACTCAGACGATTTAAATAGTTAATTAATTACTGATTGCTGTGCTTAACGCGTAAAGGTAAAATCTGGTTTGTTTACAATGAAAATCACATGGACCTTATATGTAAGTACCCCCAAGTCTACAGTCCTTTTATGCTTGCCCTTATTTGTATGTTTCACATTTTGCGTCATGGAAAACAAATACTTACATGTAAGTTTTCCCATGGTGACTGCGCACACTTAAATATAAGTTTGCCACGACTCCGGAAAAGCAACTCAATCTTATAACTGAGCATTACCACAGAGACTGCCAATACTTATATCTAAGTTCAAATCGCAAACAAAGCCAACGGTGATTCATGGTTTAGAAAAAAACATCATTTACCTTTCACACCGGCAGCCAAACGAAGGGCTACACTTTACCAGAATTGACGTATTGCTCCCAATCAAGATTGAAATCTGTGTTTTCTCCAATTTGACCCGAACATCAAAACTTAAATTTTGTAAAAGAGATGTCGAATTGATATGAAAGTAGGGTGCGAGAAAAGGTTGCAAGGATCCTGCGATTTGCGATGTCAGTGCGGTGGTAGATCACTCTGCGCAACATATTTTGTAGATCTATATTATTGTTGAGCCATATTTTGAGTTTGACCTTGGACTACATCACTTGCCGTCTACTTGCTTGCCAAAATCTGAAAATTATTCCCCACAGCCTCTGAAAGATAAACATATTGCTGCTTAAACAGGCATATTTTTTGTGATCAACTTATCTGCCCACATACATCAGAGAAAGGGTAGCATGTCTTCTCGGGGAAAGGGCTCAAAGACTGCACCTGCCAGTCCTGCCACATCACTATCCAATGGTACCAGCGGAATTTCAGACGAAAGCTCTGAAAGTGATTCAGCACCAGAGAATGACAACGAAAGATGCCGTAAACACAAATGATTCCTGAGCACTAATCAAGATATATTATGCAAACTTTTAAATTATTGACACTCATCAACTATCTTTATACACAGAGTGCGCTTGCTGCCAAACACTACTTCGAAGCCTTCTAAATATTGATGCTTCAGATCTTCAGCTTTCCCCAATCGACCCTGGCATATGGGATGAATGTAATCGAATAAAAATGAACTTCATTTGAAGTTTTTAAACTGCCTTCGTAATTAACCATTTATTTATTTTCAATAAAAATCTTGCCATTCCCATTGTACAGGGGGAGTGTACTATTGCAGCAGTAGGTTCGGAAGGCATACTCCTTTCAATCCGAACTACTTTGCCCTTGCTGCGACCATTGTAGTAGGTATACCATAAGCAAATAGTTTCATTTCAGATATAACTACAAATAAATACATGTACAGAACATTTTGATGCTTCCATTTCTTCGGATAATTATAATGAATGAGCTAATATATTATCAAACATTGTTAATAGGTCAAAGCAACTTCTTCAACTTGATTCATTTGATGAATGAAAATGGTGGTTTGGCTTTCCTCATCGTGTTACTCATGACTTACATTTCCTTCGGATATCCGACCTATTTGATTGAAATGCTTTTGGGGCAGTACAGTGGACGGAAGCCTACAATGATGATTCATATGCTTCTGCCATTATTTTCAGGTTTTAATTATTTATTATAACACAAACCTTCTCAAACTTCTGTTTTATTAACCGACCTAACATTTTTAGGGTTGGGCGTCGCATTGTACTTTCGAACTTTTGCTCGAGCTCTCAGCGCAATGGGCGTGTTCTCCCACTGCCTCTATCACTGTTGGGACCTTCTGTTTTGTAAAGGAGGTCAGAGTGTCCTTCGTAAGTGTTGAAAGCTCCTGAATAAATGCTAATAATCTGAATTATAATTATAAGATAACTTATATATGAAAAAATGTCTGCCTGTTTTGGAAAGTGAAGAGGATTCTGCTATTCGAGAAGGGGCACCCAAAGTTCAGCATTTGGTCCGGTTTCGAATTTACTTACACAGATGACATCGATCCCGCTTATAATAGTGAAAAGCCTTGGCTTCTTGTGATGGCTGCATGTACTCTTGTAATTTGGCTGGAAATTCCATAAATCTTTCGTACAAAAGAAGACGACTGTGATTTCTGATGATTTTTTTTTGTGTTTGCAGCTTGTATGTTTCTTGAAGTTGAAGGAATTCGGGGAAGGTCTGAAAGTAGTGCTCCGACTTCTGATTCTCTGCTTGGCAGCCTACACATTCAACGGGTACGGCAGAACTCATCCTATTGACAATGTTAAATGGAACTCCATAATGTTCCTTCCGCTGAACATGGCATTTCGTCCACGGTGGGAGATGATGATGAATGGGTGGGTATGGGTCAAGTCGATAACTTTTGTTGTCCAAAGTCTCGAGCTTGGCTCCCTTGTTCATCCATATTTGGGCTCGAAGGGGTTTTTTCACTATCGTTGCGTAAGGGATGGGGTATACCTCGTTATGGTGTCTTTTACGTGGAACGTGCTTGGAGCAATTGGAGTCCTTTTGTGGATTGGCTATGTTGGAATAACTGAGGACGAGATTACGAATTCTTTTCACGAACTACGGGGCTATTATGGCATGTTCGTTGTTTTCATTATGAAACACTTGCAGGCTGAGATGACCACACATATTGACAACGATGTTTTGCTCTTCTGTGGTGTTTTCTACATGATTACTGGAATTGCAGGTGAGAGTTGTGATTGTGAATAAATTGCATTTCAAATTGCGTACACGAAAAGTACGTTTGATACTCAATACATATATGGTTCCAATTTTTTTTTAGCCCTTCTTGCGCTCATTTGTTACCTCTACGTTTTAATTGACTCCGCATATCCGGAGAGTGGCCATCCTCTATTGAAGCTGGGTATTATGATAGGCTACTTCCTTTTGTTTGGAGCCATTGCATTCCCACTTCTTATTACCGATGTGTGTAATTAAACTAATCTTAATTGTCTAAAAATTTGCGATTAACATGAAAATTTAAAAATTGAGCTGGATTGAATGAATTATCGTTGTTGGTCATCTCCAGGACGGACTCCGCCACTTAATTTTCATAGATTTTTATATGAACACCCCTTGGGTAGGACTCCTACTAATTATATGCTACACCGCGGCTGCAGCTTGGAGTCAAGGAATGGCCAGGGTGCTTCACGATTTCTACAATATGCTCCACCTGAAAGGCTACGAAGTGAGGACTCACTTTTATCAAGTTCCTAAACTTGTACCTTTCCTCTTCATTGGCTTTCTTGTGGTACGTATTAGCGAGCAGAGCACGCATTACTTAAAGTCAGCTAGAGGGCCAGTAAATTCCAAAAGTAAACTGAGAAACATATTTTCTGAGCTAATTTTCAATTTTCAGTTTGCCATGATCAGCGACGCTGTTGAAATGGGTTATCCCACTGAAGGGTCGACAGACTGGACTGATGACATATCGACTTTTGCAGGATACTTTCTGCTTTCACTCCCACTTCTCTCCTTGGGATTTGGAATGGTTTACTACTTTTGGAAACAGAGAGATGTATATGAGTTCTTGTTTTTCACGATAATGCCACATTGGCCTATCCACCATGCATCCTTAACGCCTTAACGGTATTATTATTATTATTTGCTTCAGAAATCCCACCCGGTATTCATGCCACATCGGGACTTTTACAAGAATAAGTATCACGTTAGTGTGTGCTTCAAGGATTATGAATACTTTGATCTTCACAAGTCATCATAAGCCGACCTAGAGACGTCTAAAATGGATGACACGTTGAAAATAACACTTCGATTATTTTCAAGGAATTAAATAGGCAGACTTTCTGAAATACGTGTTCCGTTGTTCCATTAAAGTGTGCGTTTTTAATAAAATATCACGGAATCTCACTCTAATACTACTTTATCTTTCTAACACAAAATATTACTCATCAGTGTTCGAAGTTCGACACTGGAGCACACAAATAAAAAAAATATTTTTAACTCAACAAAGAAAAGTATGATAGTATTCTGGTATTGTCCCTGTTAGACAAAGGCTTTACTTCATCCGCTGGGGTGGAAATAATCATATCCTTTCCAGTGATTACAACCTGAAAAAATACAAGTTTAATCAATGCTTAACAGATTCATTTTTTAACAGAAAAAAATCGTTTTCGTCAACGTACCAGGTACTCTTTGTGTGGTGGTGTGTACAAAACAAAATCCTGAATATCCTTCAAATGAATAGTTTTCCAGGGATTCATATCACTACTAAGCAGGTCCCAAATGAGAAGACTATCTTTCAGAGCCACGTACAAAACTGAAGCCCGACGCCCACTCCATTTCACTCGGATTGGCTCCTGCTTTCCTCCAAGCGAGAGCACCAGTTTTTTCCTCGTCATTTCAAATAGTCTACAGCGACCATCTTCGCAACCTGCCTGTAAAAAGCATGTCGGCATGTATTTAATCATAAATGCACATTTAAATCATGTGAGTACACAGGTTTTCAAAGCAAATATTATTGATCACACAATCACTTACGACTAAAATATTTAAGGTTCTGGAAACATCCATACAAGAAATTTTTGGATTCGAGTCGGATCGCTCTTGATACCTATCCATAGCAGTTGCCGTTTGCTCCACGAGTTGTCCTTTCGTCACAAAACCATTAAATGTTCCCGTGATGAACCAAGTCGTGTCTGTGTGCCACGCTAGGAAACATGTAATTTGAAGTTGATGCCGAATTGTGGATCCAAGCGGAATTTGGTGACGGATCGAAAGATGGACTGTGGACCAGGCGGAGCCATGCTGTGAAATTGAGCTTTCACTCACAGTCTCTTGTGATCGGAGACAACTCCAGGTGATGATGGTGCCTTCCTTATCAATTGACACAACCTGCAATTTAACGCCGAATAATTTGTTTTAAGTATGAGCACTTTTTAATAATGGCATGAAGGTAGTAAGTTCATGTATCTACGCCAAGTGTGATTTATTACCGAAAATGTGTTTTTCGAGTCAGCAAACATCTCAACTCCAACGACAGGCGTCTCATGAGTAGGGGTCATGCAGCCTAGCATCAAATTCAATCCAAAATTATTCTTCACAGCTACTCTTCTTGCTGCCATATTTTCATGTAAAACTATTTAAATGCTCACTTGTATTCACAGTTGGTGTCCTAATTGCTTGTTCCTGGTAACGAGAGTGGTAGCACAATGGCTCATCCAAGTTCCAAACATTTAGAGAACCATCTTTATTTCCAGATACCACCAGTCTTCCAATCATGTGTAACTTGAGAGCGCTCACGTGACCCCATACTCGAAGGAAGAATAAAGGCATGCTCGGCTCCTTCAAGGACCAGACAGTCACCAAGTTTTTTGAGGTGTGTTTTTTGTTTCCACTAGAAAATGTCAGGAATGAGTATAAGCCACATTTACACTTGCACATACAGTTTATTTTACATCTGATTTGTAAAATGGCTTTTATTACTTAACGGACTTCTCCTGTGGTTCCAGCTGAACTCCTTCAGAATCCCCGTTGGCGCATGCCACAAACTCTCCGTCTCCAGATAAAGTATGCATTGCAAGTTTACTCAAGACAGAGAGACCTCTACTCATTTTAATCGTTTCCAGCGAGCCCTTATTTCCACTGCTCGCGGGCAGCTTAACCCTTTCTTCTGCCTCAAGTACGTAAAGCATTTTGCGACTAGATCGAATGATAAACTTTGATAGTTGCTCCCAGTTCTTGAGAAAATCAAATTGCTTCTGGATTTTCTGGTCTGGGGGAAAGTCTTCATAGATATCATCACTCCCAACTCCCAATGCTTCTTGACGAACTATTCTAATATCGACACTGGAGCTTGTTGTAGACCACGTGGGTGGCTTTTGAGTCCACTTTGCAACCTGGTCAATGGGTTCAGTCTGGACAGATTCTTCAGATCTGTCTTGATCAGTCTGTACGGAAGCCTAAATCGCAATTATTTTTCGATATTCATTTTGTTGTGCGGTTAGAAATTCATTGAAATTCTTCCAAAAAGTGGAACTCACTTGAAGTCTATGACTTCCAGAAAAGATTGTCATGAATCTTTCATACTGATATGGAGCAAGATGAAATATGACCACCTCAACACTGTCCAGTTTGATCATATCCTGAATGATTTTTCCACGGTTCATGCGTCGCTTCTACAAAAGTCAATGATCATTCAAAATAGGAATCTAACCATTGTACCAAACAAACATGGAATTATCTTAATTTTTTTTACCTCTTGCTTGCCACTCTCTACTCCAGGTCCTTTAAATGACGTTCTCGCGACACTTTCAGGCTTGTGTGCACCTCCACTTTCTCTCCGAGCACTTTCCTGGCGTTTGATTTGATGATATGGCGATACCGCTTGCTGTGATGTGGTTATTGAGAAGCCAGTTGTGAGAGGGAATGCATTCTGCTTCTGCGTCTGAGGAGATGGCAATGTTTGGGGATAACCTTCGTCGTCATCCTCTTCACCACTGTCATCCTCCTCCGCAGCTTCGTGAGCATACAAAGGGCTGACAGGCTCACCTGAACCTCCTTCATCCTCAACCGATGCTGGTGCCTTGTTCTTATTGACGTCAGCGACCAACTTAACAGGCTTTTGTGATCTGTCGAATGGATCATCTTCGTCAACCAATTTCTCAAGAGCTTCGAACTCCCTAATGCTGGAAGGGTTGTCGTATTCATCTGTATCTTCCTTATCAGCAACACCATTTCCATTTTCGGGACTCTGTGACTCATTTCCCGAACTATCCATTTCCTCAAAATCGGATTCATAATCTTCCTGAAACGAAGAGTTTGAATTTATATAAACTTTGTTTTAATTTTAAAACATTGCTGAATTTTTATATTTGTTCAATAAGCTAATGGAGTTAAGTGTCACCTCAAAATCTTCTCCATAATCATCCGTCGCTGGCTCACTTATAGTCTCCGACTCGTAAAATGCTGGTGGTTTTTGGGAGGTTATCCCGGACGTGGTAGAGGACTTCACGCTGGCCGCCTGGGCAAATTTTGAGCATAATAAATTTCTCCCTTTCGGCAAATTATATTTATGCAGTTACAATAGCTATATATCGTGAAGAAGTACCTTCGGAACTGAACGGACCTGTTTGGGACCTGATGCCATGTTACCAGCAAGTTTTTTGCTATTTACATTTCCCGTGTTATTTCCCGTTATCCCACCCGGCTTCTTTCTAGGTGATATACTTCCAGGACCTGACACAGTAGTCTTTTTGGGAACAGTTGAGCCATATTTCTCCACATAATTTGCTTTCGATGCTGCGATGATTTTAGAAGAGGATTTTGTTGTTGTATCTGGAGGATAAGATTTTCTATCTGAGGACGAGCTTTCTAAAGGTTTGCTGGATGATGTGCTTCCTCCAACGGAGTTTCTAGACTTTTGGGAAGTACTCACTCCTCCAGTACTTTTCACGGACTTTGCAGCAGTGCCTTTAACTTTGCTCAAGTCTTTTGGGAGAACTCCATATGCCTTCTGCATATCCCTCAACTTTGAGGCATCCTGTGTTTTGGATTTGTCCTAGATAATATCAATTTGTTATGTCATGAATTGAATTTGCGTAAAAGTATGTCATGTAATGTAAAATTGTTCGCAAAAATAGCATGGCTAAGATTGATACTATTTTGGGAATATTAAAATATTTACTACCTGCGATGAGCGCTTCATTTTTGGACAGTCAGACAATTACCAAACCTGAATTGTAATAGTACAAACTCCCCCGGCATCAATCGATAGCCTTTTTTATTCCATTGTTATTTTTTATTAAGACCGCTGTCATGTTCTAATGGATATTCCTAAAAGCGTTGGGGACAATCCAAGTTACAAAACACTCTCCATGTCCTACAATAAAATTGTTAGCAAGGAATTTTTTCGCAAAACACGTCAGTGAAAAGTAAAGCACTTGACAGTGTGCAGTGTGCATATTGGTGCGGTGCATATAGATATAGTCCATGCATGGGGGGTAATGGCATGGTTATGGTGTATGCAGATGATGGTGCATAGACTATTGTCCAGGATTTTTCCATGATGGAAAGCCCATCCAACACACAGGACTGGAATAAACAGTGTTTCATAGCAACTTTTGCACAACAATTCCAGTGAGCTCAACATCATTACCACCACTCACCCATCAGGCGTACGGGGAGTTACTAACATAGCAGTTAGCAATAAGCAATCCCTGAATGAAGCACTGTGTAAGTAAAAGCTTAGCTTACAATGAGTTCTTATATGAAAACGTATTTATTGATTATGTTTGCCGAAATGTATGCAAAACTGAATATAGTAATTCACAATGCTAAAAATGTGACGAGAGAAAGTTACATAACTCTCATTGTGTAATGCTCAATGAGGTTGAGAGAAAATTTTGTTATGCTTGAATGGAAATACTCAAGAGACAATTTGCTTCACTTTTTGCCAGTCGCAAAACTACTGCACAGTGCACTTACCAAATATTTCTCCCGAACTCCCTGAGGAGGAATTTCATGTATAAATGTATAAATACAGTGTATGAGATATTTGAACTATTTAGAATCAGAATACACCCACATCAGAATACTTAACAATTTATTTCGATTGAACAATACCTATACTCCAACGCCTTACGGGCATCACAAATCATTAACACAATTAAGTCCTACTTTAACTTTAACATACCCATGCCTCAATTTATCTAACGCGTAAGTAATCATTTGATGGGAACGTATCACAAGTATACATAAGGATAATATAAATGTCATAATTAGTTTAGTGTCCGTTTCGGACAATCGCAATGGTTTACCGGCTTTACATGTTGGATGTAGTAGAACAATTCTTAGCCAAGAATATCAGCAGTCTTCAACGTGAGGGAACGGAGACATCTTTGTACTCTACGGTTAAACGTAAAACCAGACTCACACCGAGTTCCGAGAAGATATGCCGGGTTCGCACGTTGGTATGGTTGTAATGCATTGCGGGTACAACTCCCATATCCAGTGGCTTCCTGTGGAAGGAATATCTCCGTTGTGGGACAAGGCCCCTGTGTCCTTGCCAAGTAGCATCTGTAGTTTGTACCACGTCCATAGTACAACCACGGCGACCCACCAATAGACCTAGGTTAGTATATGACCATCAACACATGAAATTTTTTAAATGAACATCATTTAAAAAATCCTTTTTATACAGAAAATGCACTCACTTAGGACATCCAGGAGCACTTGTCTTCGAAAATCCAAAGCCATAATTAGGCTCTATGTATCGGTTATCTATTGGAACACCCTTTGAATCTATTCTCAACACAATCCTCTCACCATTTATAAACGAGCCGCTGCAGCTAATACAGCTTACAATAATAAAGATTATGACTATGACCGAGCTTAACTGAATATCCATTTTCTGGATGTCACTGTGTTGAGTATGAGTAGTCAGTAAACAGAACGCTGACCAAATTTACTGATGAAGGTAATTAAAGAAGAGGGAGCAGAAAAGACAATCTTTATTGAGACGAGAATCTTTAAATGAGAACATTTCGTATTTATATCTATCCATTTTATCACAACCGGGTCTATGTATTTATATATTCAGGCATCCAGGAGTGTCTTTTTCCATTAAGCTTCGAAGTAAGCGTTCGGAAAGTTCGCATTATTTACCAATTACTCGGTAGAATATAATAACATGCATTATTATGGTCAACCGGTTTGATGATCTCTAAACTGACTCGGCAAATGGGTATCAAGGCACAAAGACATTTTGCTTCACACACGGTATAGTGTTTTGCATTATATGTGTTCATGTACTCCCTAAACAAAACAAATCAGGTTTAGAAACAAGGTTGGGACCTTCGAATTTGCTTGTCACTGCACTAGGCTGGCTTCAGTTAGATACAAGAAGTTTAAACAAAGCTAACTAATTATATATACTTAAATCAGGTAAATGTAATGTAAATGTAATGTGTAGATTGAGGAATTGCAACTTGAAATCAGATATGAGGCAAAATTAGTGTGCATTCTATTTCTATTACCAAGAAAAGAAACATGGCATTTCTGAGAGCATCTGATTCAAGACAAAAATGAATTGAAGTCAGGATTCAGGAACCCAGTAATTTATGAGAGAATCGTGCTGTGGTGCAGTCTCAAGAAATGCTAATCCCGATTTAGTTCGTAGTAAGTCACTGTACGTGTTCTTTAGGAATATATTTATTGAAAATTTTATTGCACATAAGACATCGCAATTAATTTGGATTTAGAAAATGTATCTTTGATTATTACGATAACCACGCATATTGAAAATAATGTATTTTTAGAATTTGTATTTATGCAATAGTACATTATTTTAGAATTTTAAGTAGGCTCAAAAGTCAAAATAATTTGTTAATAATCATTATCATATTCTTCGGAGCTGGTCCACTCCTCAGAGCTACTTTCAAACGCGCTGTAATCCATATACGCACTCTGATACCGGAATCTTTTCACAAGACGATAATCGTAAAAGTATTTAAACAGTTTGGCCTTAACCAAAGTTTTATACGCTGCTCGCTTATATTCGTGCAAGGTGTGTACAGCTATTGTGTACTTTCCTTTGTTATCGCCCCTTTAAATAGAAATCAAAAAATACAATTACGAGTTTTAGAAAAAATTCATAAATCCTGTTATCTTTATACTGTTTATACTGCTCATTTACCATGTCATTGGTCCTGGGGAAAGTGATGTCATGTATCCAAGTTCACCCATCTCTGTCAATCCCGATGCTTTGGCCCAAGCTTTATCTAGCTTGTGTGCGTCAACAAAGAGAATATAGCTTCCTCGCACTGTGTCATCGTGAGGTGCTTTCTGTAGACCGTAAACGGATACCCAGGGTTTATTATTCTCATAGTCTTCCATGTCCATGATCCGAAACTGGTTCTCTGTAAGAAGCAAATTTACTTTATTGAACACACATAACACACGACGTTGATAGTTGAATATATGGTCAGTGGAATAATTTTAATTGAAAGTTAAGTAATAGCCACACCTTAACAAGTGGAACGCAAAACACCGAATCTTATGCACAAATTTCTCCTCTAAAAATGTCCTTTTGTCATAATGAGAGATCTCAAACTGACTTATGATCTTCAGAAAGTGCAAAACGTTTCAAGTTTACGTCACGAATTTATTTATATACATGCCAAGTTTCATGTGCACCACCATCACACTAACATGATCACATATTGCGAAAATTCATTGCCTGTGTACTTCATACCAAGTGCAAGTAAAAATTACTATTAAAGTGCACAAATAAATGAACCAAATAGCTCTCCTATGTATCTTCCAGCAATGAACTCTTGGAATCTACTCAACATCTACTTGCAACATCCACCATGGATATCATTGAAGCAGCGATAAATTCTAAAATTGTGCATCGCACGCATCTTTACTGGAAAAGGTCGACGGGCAACTTTTGTAGCGATTAGGTACATATTAAACATCTCTCTTTCATTTCGTCTTATCAGAAGATTCATAAAAAGCAAGCATTAAAACTGAATCATAGTAAATGTGGTAAATGTAGTACACAAGTTCCATATGTGGTAAACCGATGCATACATAACACATTCAGGATGGCATAATGTTGTTGGCTAAAAGGTTTAACTTTAAGGAGACTCGTATTCAAACTCATGCTATGCAAGTGCAAGCAATAATCTTGAAATAACTGTCGAATCTTTCTTTGGAATGGATTTAGACTTTGAGCGTTTAAAGCCACAGTAATGACTGGAGCTTGAGCTGGAATGCTCACATTGAACAATATGTTGCATCTTGCATCGAAAGAGTTAGAGAACATTCGTCCATATATCTACATACATACACATATAAGTATTATGTGGTTCTGTACGCTTCACTGACAGTTGAAAGTGTTTATAAGCAGCAGGTGTGCCAAACTTTGATTGTGTTGTGTTGAGGGGTTGATATTTTTTGTATAAATTGAAGTGGTGTTTAGGAAAAGTTGCTAAAAGTGACATGCTATATATACATTTGCTGAGTTCAGTGAGGCAAGTTTTATGCATATTAGCAAACCCAAATTCTTTTGTCTTATAGTATTTCACCGCACATGTGACGTGACAAGAAACTATGTCCACTGATGTTATACATATAACTAGCCATAAGATTTACCTAAAAGCGTTTCCGAAAGCGCAGGAGGTTTCCAAATAAAACTTTTGGGCCGCGAGGCTGTATTCAGAAATTTCTGAAGAGTGGTCAGGCGTTGGTCGATGTGTAGTATCAGAGAGCAGCTCCGGAAGACGAAGAGTATTACAAATTAAATTATACCTTTTGTCAACATTCGTGGCCCTTTATATACCCAGCGACTTGTTTGCTCATGGCCAAGTCGTGAAGGTACCCAACATATTCCCTAATTATAACCGGTATTGGGTGGATAAATTAAGGATAACCACTTTTTATGCCATTATGCCGAATCAATTTTCTTTGTCTTCTTAGCTCCTTTACTTAACAACATGAATCTAAGCTATATGTTCTTAGATATAGATATATATAAGAGATATTCTCGATTTAATTTTTTAAGAACTGCAAAAACTAAAGCAAAAGTGAGACATGTCATTGGTGTGTTCGTATGTATGTATTTGAAACACTTGATCTGCTTTCGTATATTCTGCATCGAAACTGATAAAGTTGTATTCCTTACCTTCCTGTAGACACTCAATGAAAAATATATATAGTCGAAATCAACATTTTAAGTATATGGTTGACAAAAGCATCCAATTTATATTATGGTGTTGACTTGACCTTGGTCCACTTCTCAAACTAATTATATCTCAAAATTAAAGCGTTACAATACATTGCGTACATCCCGTCTCCAGTGGTTCAAGAGCTTCAACTGTGAGAGACGAGAAGTCGTTCTATACAATCATGCTGGCCACATCATGTGCTTCGTCTTTCTACTTGTTATCAGGATAATAGGTTTGGATGAATTTGGAATTCTTCATGGTACATGCAATGTAAGTAAATCGAAATCATCATATGACACTTGATCTGGATCACAGTATGCTAGCATCAGCGAAACGTTCTCAAAACGTTTTCCAGCGAGTTAAATGCCCTGTAATACAGTACAGAAAAAGTTCGCGTGTTACATACCACATGGAATTTTGGTATATTCAATATTATAGGGTTATACTCAAGACGTATATGACATGGACGCTCTCACAATACTGAGCTGAACTGTATGATCAGCTAATTTTGTAGCACCTGCTATTGCAGTGAGCAAAACTACAAGACGGGTTTTTTACCTGACCTTGCGCAGCATTCCATCAATGTTAGACCAGAGTTGGAGTTAATCTGAAACTTGGATTTGATATCCATTGCGGAATTGGTCGCACGAAAGATGCGACGCAATTCGTATTGCAAATAATGTTAGATTCGCACAGTGTGCCGTATCTAGATATAGGCATAACTCACACTCTCCTACACGACGAATGACTTGATTTTGTTTTTCACATGCGCTCTGTGTGTGCTTTTAGTTAGAAATTTTGAGATCTTCTCAGTGACACTGCTCAATCTGGCCTATCTGTTAATCGTGAAAAGATATTCGTCGAACTGCATTAGGATTGAGTTCTAATCACAACGAATTGACATTTGAAACAACGACGGGACGCACGCAGACAACGGTTCATGTGAGATTGAGATAGGACGTTGTGGAGAAACAAATATATACACACAGCCCGGAAATTACATTAAAAGGTCTGATAAATAGCATGTGCATAGAAGCAAAAAAAATCCTCGTGTGCAGCTAGTTTGAATTAGATGCATATTTTTTTATATTCAACTTGTCATTCCAAGCCATGGAGCCGCAGAACTATTGGGAAAATGTCAAATGCCCCAATGGCAAGCCTGAGTGGAACAGCGTGCTTGGAACTTGGATATTGTTTGTTCCACAGGACGCAATACCGGACGTCTGGAACGAAGTGGCCTGTCTAACCCTGAGAGGACAATTGGGGTATATGACATCCCTCTCTCCTGGTCCTATGACTTAGTACGTCATCGTGAAATCCATATAAATAAATTATACGACCTTCCTCGGTGAATTGCGCACGCGTGTTCATACAAGCCATGTTCCACGATCTTTATTCGGATTTTACAAACTTCATGCGTGCAGGCAGGGCGTTGACAAAATGGCAGATCTTGATATCTTCTGACTGTTGTTTATTTATTTTAGTGGTGCGCACATCGGAGACTGGTGCATTGCCATACACACGGAGGACGGAGGGAGTGATCACGTTATCGATATGCTGATCACGAAAGACTTGGCGATACCCTATGTTCAGCGGTATGACCTTCGTGGCTGACTGACATCGAACCTAAACGTTTAAGTATAATATAACGACAATATAATACAACAAAATCAAAGCTATATGGTTTAAGGCATGAAAACATTTATTTTGCAGTGTAGGATCAGGTAGAGAACTTCAATGATATTTATATTTTAGATATCACAACATTCCAAATAAAATGCTCCGTATTTACCGATATTTTCATTCATTCGAGTTTTGCATCATATTATTGTATCGATATTCGTCACTGCGAAATGATTGTGAGTCATCCTCATCACAATTTCTTCTCTTCCTGAGCTGTTGTGGCTGTACTTGTGTAAACTGTATTCTTTGCAGTTCACATTATATACATGGAACACTTCCTTTAAAATCTATTATGCACTCTACTAGCAAATCAAGGAATGATAACAACTTTTTTATGGATGTCATATATCCATTATGAACAGGGAGCTAGCAAAAAAGTGTACATCATCACTAATATACGGAGCAGGCACAGCTGGCGTGGGAGCAGGAGCCCGTTAGAATATACTTAAATATGTGTAGCAGAATTGCATAAGTGCAAGTGCTAAGATCCCTCATTAGTTAAAATCATGTATAGTAAAGAACTAATATATAAAATCCAGCAAAGTATAGCTCACACCTACTCACAAATACTGTGTATGTGTGTAATTGCTGTCACACAAATGTGATATGGAATTCCGCTGACTCTGTCATACCTTTCATTCATTGGACATTCAAGTTAACTATAACGTCAAGTCGACAGTAATTTGCTATTTTCATATGCATATCCATTCATACACATACTATCTACATTCAACTGCTTTCAGCTATGATTTTGCACTAGTTCTATGATGAGTTCCTTCTCATGAAGTCATTTACAAAGAGTTCAGAAGAAGAAGAAGCCCCCGCTTCGGTATTCGGTATCTGCATTGTATATTTTTTTACTGTGACGCAAGGACACGGAGCTGGAGCATTTTGAAAGAATGAAAACCAAAGTAAGTGTGGAGGAGACTACTAGCAGCTTCTGGAAGGGAGCGAATAACGCGCACCAAAACTCTCAGCAAGGTTGGTCCATGTATTCTTTCCTGATAAGATCATTTGTCATCGCTTACACAATCTCACACCATCTCCCTGTCTACATCATTTTTTTTATCTTGGACTATTTTTTCCAGAAATGGAGCGAAAAGCTTACTGGGAGTCCGTATTTGGACCTTTTGGTAGACCTTATGGGAAAATCCGAGGGTCCTGGTTATTATTCGTGCCGGAGGGACTTACTTTGCCTGTTTGGTCACTTATAGCCAAACTAACCGAGGAAGGAGAATTAGGCTATCTAGCTTCCATTTCTCCTGGGCCCATGATAAGGTAACAAGCTACATTGTGTTATTATGTGTGAACAGCGACCATTATAAATTTATAAAGCGTACAGTGGGGAATGTGGGATGCACGGAAAAAGTTTGTTGTATGTAGCTGATATATTGATATACTAAATTATCTCTATTTTCTAGTGGTCAGCATGCAGGCTACTTCTGCATCGCAATTCATGCGGAGCCTAGGTGGAACGCAAAAGTGGTCCTAACCCTTCTTGCTAATAATGTGTTGGTGCCTTACCTTCAACGGTACAGACTTCGAGACTGCAGACATCCGTACATTCGTTGATTCAACTCGTTTCAAACCATCACCTTTGGAGCGGTTCCGGGTGTTTCGGCACTAGAAGAAGAATTCACCTTTATATCTTCATAACTTAATGTGACAAAATTGATTGCTACGAATCAGTGTTATTTATCATTTTTACTTTTATTTAAACACAAAACAAACTTAATTGACTTATTAAATTATCAAATTATCACATCATTTTTGTTGGTTTGAATAATAATTTGGTAAAAGTAAATCAATATAAATATTCAGTACAAAATCAAAACCCATACTTATACTTCAATAAATATTTTTACAATGTATTTTTGCTGGAGGACAACCGCAGCCCACGGAAATTCATATTTGTGCATTTGTTGAGCAATGTACTGTAAATGGTACCTACCGGGCACCTCATCATGATTGTTTCGTGATGGCTTGGCCTACTGGTCGAAGAGAGACCCCGGAAATTCATATCAGTGCAGATGTTAAGCAGTGTGCTGTAGATTGTTCCTGGCGGACACTTGCCACTTGAAGTGGGATTTTCCCATCCACCATTTCCAATGGGCAGCCCATGGAAGTTCATGTCGGTGCAGATGTTGAGAAGCGTACTGTAGATTGTTCCAGGCGGACACTTGCCACCTGAGGCGGGGGTTGTCCCACTTGTTTCAGTTCCAGTGGAAGGTGGCAGCCCAGTAAAGTTCATGTCTGTGCAGATGTTGAGAAGCGTACTGTAGATTGTTCCAGGCGGACACTTGCCACTTGAAGTGGGGGTTGTACCACTGGTTTCAGTTCCAGTTCCAGTAGATGCTGGCAGCCCAGTGAAGGACATGTCAGTGCAGATGTTGAGAAGGGTACTGTAGATAGTTCCCGGGGGACAAGTGCTACCTGAACTAGGGGTTGTCCCACTTGTTTCAGTTCCAGTAGATGCTGGTAGCCCAGTGAAGGACATATCCGTGCAAATGTTAAGAAGTGTACTGTAGATAGTTCCCGGGGGACAAGTGCTACCTGAGGTGGGGGTTGTACCACTTGTTTCGCCGTTTGTGGCTCCAGTGGATGCTGGAAGCCCAGTAAAGTTCATATCTGTGCAGATGTTGAGAAGTGTACTGTAGATAGTTCCTGGAGGACACGTACTACCTGAACTAGGGGTTGTCCCACTTGTTTCAGTTCCAGTGGAAGGTGGTAGCCCAGTGAAAGCCATGTCAGTGCAAATGTTAAGAAGTGTGCTATAAATTGTTCCAGGTGGACAGCGTTCCCTTTGCGTATGGGACTGAAAATTAATGCACAAAATTAATTTAACGGGTCTTTTAACTTATTATGTTCCTTTATTACGAAGATGTAAAAGTGCATGCAAAACATCATAATCGAATATACCTCTGAGCTGACGTCCTCTCTAGTGCCATTCGGAGTAACACACACTGGCTTCTCGTCGTAAATAGGCTTTTCCAAAACTTGGCCATTAGGACACGGCCCCTAAATCATTTGCAAAAAATGACACCACGAATAATACGACGGTCCAAACAATAGGTGCATATTTTCATTAGCGAATGTGAATTGTTTAGCGTCTCGGCTCTCTCCTTCTCCTTACCCGAGATCCCAACTGATAGCATGCACACCGTTTCTTGTCATAAACAAAGACATTCCCCACCCTCGAGTTGTAGCAATAACGGTACGCAGCTATTTTCGAGTCGTCAAACACAATTCCCTCGTCCAAGAAGCATTCGCAGCTGCATGTGCCAAAGTGAGATCTGGGTTTGGCGAACAATATACTGCTGCTAGAGCAAGGTCCTTGTCGACCAGCGACGAAGCATTGGGCTGGATTTCCGTACGCAATATAAGGGTATTTATATTCGTGTGAAGATTTCCTTTTAAAATAGTTCCAGGGAAAATTTAATTTTTAATTTAAAAATTACTTTTAAAATCATTTGTAATTGTAACAATTTACTTACGTTGGACAAACTGGGGCGTGGTTCCTGATGTAGGATGAGAGAGCAGGAACTACCAAACTAGCACAAATAGTTACCAGACTAAATCCAATTTGGAAACCCATGATTTTATGTAAATTGAAAAATCTCTTATTTGCTTTTAAAAGGAAAACTTGGCAGCCAACGGCAGTAATGGGATTCGGTAGTCCGAGCTCGAATTTGTTCACCAGTCTTTCCTCGTCAAAAATGAAATAGTGTTTGCTCGAGGACGCAAACAATCACCCGATTTTATATGCAAACATTGTTCGGTTTTCGCATATAAGCCACACCACGGCGAAAAGTAATGAGACATGATGAAGATTCTTCTCGTACCTACGTATGAAAATGCATTTGTTTTTTGTGGCTTAGAATTCCGTTACATATTGTTGTTAAACTCATCATCAAATAACTTCCCCCATGAATAGCATGAGCTCATTCATATACAATCATCCTAGTATTTATGTGTAATGGAACGACGAGTGTGTGTACTTCGGTGAATTTCAATTTTCAACGGTGGACGTGCCATCATCGTATCATCCCCTCTCCTCGTCATAATAATAATGTTCATGACTACATTCGGTTCGTATGAAATAAAAATGGTGACAAAAAATACAGGGATTCCATCTGACAGTGCCGAAAAGCTATTAAATGAAAAGCCTTTGTTGTAATCAATCTTCATACTTCGGGGATGCCTCCGAGGCACGAGAGCTACATCATACTTGTTGATGACAACTTGAACAATACCGTATTCAAAGGTACTTCATATGTTGCCATTTTCCCTGTTGTTGTGTTATTTTTGGCAAATTGTAACTTGCGAAACTCTTTGTGCAAATCTTGAGCATCAGATCCTCATGTGCTTATTCACGGTCATTACCATATACGATGTGAACAGGCTTTCCTGGAAATAGCCTCTTGGCTATGAATGATACAAATATTTATTCTTCCCCGGAAATGATTACTTATAAAATCAGATTTTGGCCTGCTTTATCGGGCTAACACGAATTGATTTTTGCAAAGAGATTGCATCTTTTACGGTGTAGCTGACCTTTTTCAAATTTTGCATCCACTTGAAATTTACTTGGAAATCTTGTAGAGGTAGTGCTAATGAACTCTTGATTAATTTAGCACCATATTGTAAGTTAGGGTCAGGAATCAGGACTTCTATTCTGAGATGGTTTTGGAGCAAAGATTCATTTCAGGATAAACGGATGCGTGTCAGGAAATTGCATATCTTTTGATAATGGATGCACTTTAGATTTTCACACAGCCATTTACAAACTAATTATGACAAAACCCAAACCTACATTCACTCGGTGCAGTTCGCAGTGGTTGTCAATCTACCTGCATGATGCAATGCCAGTGCAAGTCCCGTTGCCTGATTTATGATAACAACATGCATAATTTTTGAGAATTCTTTCTGAGCATAAACAATTCCATATAAAGTAGCGTTGCAGATTGCATAGACTCCCTGGGATTTTAATGTTCATAATGTTTGCTGTTTATACTCTACCCCTGTTACGATTTTGCGCAAACAATATCGTAGTTCTAATCTACTAAACGCATGCTCATTGAGCTTATAGCGCATACCACGTAATATGACTACCTAAGTACATAATGTAATTGGCTTACATCCGAGATGTGCTTTGGTTATGCTCGCTCCCATACTTAGGCATTGACATAACTGGACTTCGAATGATTTTCGTTCAAATCAATTACGCATATGTCTCGTGTCGTGATGACTGAAACGTTGGTAAAACAGGCTAATGGAAGTTATACCTTGTCTGATTCAGAGCTACGACATGCGAGCTATAGGAGGTGACGACAGACGAGAAAGATTTCAGTGTTTCGTATTTACTATATCAGGTAGTCATCATTTTTTTACATCTTAATGAGAATTTTAACATAAAGCTGTATATTGGCTTTTAAGAATATTTTTTTAAAGCTAATTAGTATTCGTAGGCCAATGTCTCCAGCGCCCAGTGTTGTCTTGTATCGGAACTATCACAATTAGCAAGAATCACATTCCCAGTTCTGCAAATAATGAAAGCAAAGTCACTTTTAAGTATAATGCATTAAATGGAGATAATGAAGGATTTTTTAGTATATATGCATGATGGCCATGATGAAGTATCACTTACGAAGAGGAGCCACTACCAGATACATTAGAGCCGCCGTTGTTTGCACTTGTCTGTGAGCTGCGTGTTGATCTGCTTGAGGATGAGTCATTGGATGAGTCCGAGCCGAAAATGGATCTTACACTTGACCACAAGCTGCGGAAGAAGGAGCGCTGTGTAGTAGGTGTTGTAGGTGGAGATGCTGTTGTAGTGGTCAAGGTGGAACTAGGAGTCCCTGAACCAGGTGCTTGAAGACATTTATCATTCTTGCGATTCTTGATCAGGTACTTCTTTCCAGTTGGGGTGTCAACTTGTACACCTCTCCACTGCTGGTACAGTTGACTGTCTCGGGCTTCCTGAGTTACTTGTCCGTTGTTTGTGTTCCCTTGAAGAACCATTGTCCAGTCGGGAAGGTCATTGTGACGATCCCTGTACGGTGCAGTTCCACCGTTGCGAATAAATCTCTGCCATGGGTAGCGTTGGCGCTGGGGCATTAAGAGGAAACTGTCTCCAGCGACCACTATTCCAATCCAAAGTATCAATGTTAGTTCGTGTTCGACAGTGCTAAAAATGAATTGATTTATCCTGCATTGTATTTTGTACCTGCTTCCACAGCCAGCCATTTCTGACTAGATTGTCCTGACCATGGACTCAGGATTGCTTGTCTGCCTTCCGTTGCATCTGAACCTGAGACCGTCAATACCTATGAAACCCAATCGAAGCAAACAATTGTATGTATGTATTTTCTTTAATCCCACACGTAAGAATCAAAACCAAAATCAGTCGATCAATTAGGCTGGGATTTGGGAATTTGTGATGTGAAACTATGCATGAACTTACGTTTCCAGAAGAGACGCTCACAATTTTCAGGAAATCTCCATCGTTTAATGAG
>JAQFZW010001942.1:0-21242 GCA_034687055.1 Heteromurus nitidus
ATTTGTAATCTTTGCATGAATTGAAATTATTGAAGCAATATAGTACCACTTCGCAGGTTTATGTTTGGGCTTCCATTTTAAGTTACGGTTTAAACAGACCCTTAACAAACAAGTAAGCATAGGACCACGCGAACATACTTTGACCCATTCTACGCACTTGCATCAACTAAAAGTTTAAAATGGCACAATCCATAATACTATACTGGCCGTATAACCCGATGTCGAAATTAAATAACTACATTTGAAACCAATGAATTTCCGAGATAAAAGTTGAAAGTATTGAAAAGTTTAAGAATAATTTAAGAAGTTATTGAAAAACAATCGCTGAATAACGACGTTGAAAGTTTCATCAATCATCTCAAACGACAAACAACTGTTCGTAGCGTACAATATCGAAAGTTTTGTTCCAAAGTCCATGCATTTGGACTACGCAGCACCGTAATTCCACGCACCCGAATAAAACACATTATGTCTACATAGGCCAGATTCATATTCACACGTATTTATAGGCAATGTCATATATGTATAATACATTAAACAGCATCTCCGGCAAAATGGAAAAAAAATCATGCGAGTTTTTTGAGTTTTTACGATGAGAACATATTTCATAAACTATATTTGGTTTGGTACTCTGAAATTATTAATACATTACTGCTCATTTGCTAGTTAATCAAACTGAAGTTCAACTCAGTCATGATCTCATTACGTATAGGAAGATGGTGAACATGAAAAATGCGACGAACTGACGATATGAGAAGTACACTTGTGTTGTTCACAGCGGAATGTGTATAAAATACATCTACGCTCTAATGACAGCCACGTTTGATCTTAGAGAAAGCAAAAAATGATCTTCGGTGCGTCATGTCTACTCGAGTCTTACCTTGAAAAATATCTAACCTTGTCGAATTGTAGAGCATTAGTTTGTGTACAACGTGTGTTGTGATATATTATTACTGCCAACATGGAAGGCGACGTACATTTTTCTTGAAATTCTGTCGAGGGTGCTTTAGAATGTTATAAAGCAATATACGACCTATGTTTCCACAGAAAATCTTAATATAAACAAAAAAATACATTAAAACGATCATTACAGCATTCAGTATTAAATATCACGTCGATCATAAGTACATAATTTGTATTTATTTCGAAACACATCTGGCAGCTAGCGCTTTCGGTTCAGCAGGTTTGATCATGACAGTTGAAGTAAATTTTTGGATTTATCTTGTGTTTGTGGATTTGTATACTTTGCGCACCACTTGAGCTTTCCCCGGAAAGTATACGTCCATCAAAGTAAAGTTCGATGAGTAACCATTAATTCCCATTTCAACTAATATTAAGTAGTCCACATCGAATTCCACTTGTAAGATTTTGTAGTCATATTAAATTCAGCACTGATCGTGAATGGGGCGAGAATGGTGATTTGTTGGTTTCGGAGCTGGCTAGGATCATCTCAATGTAAAAGACATACAAATGCATCTGCAAAGAAAAATATAACAAAGAAGATATAACAAATATTGATCAAAGTATGATTGGAGAATTACTTGAGCTCAACGTGGTTTGTCTTTACCAAAGTAATTGTATATCTTGCTGAGATCGAAATATTATAAATTAATTTCAGGTAAGTATAATAAAAGTCAATCGGTAACGAATTAATAAGTACTCAGGATACCTTGGCAAAGTTCTGACGATTGTGGGCAGATCTTGTTGATGATGATATGTAGACATACCAAAGCCATTTCTCCTGTCACTTATCCTGTTTCAAATGTCCTATTCTTGGGTTGCATCAGACTGGAGGTAATTAGGACTTTCAAACTGCTCGTAAAACTTGAGCTGTTTTCTGTAAGCTAACTTCGACATCTCTTTTTCGCGTTTTAGTTTTTTTTGCTGAGAACAATAAATAAAACGATATGTGCTTACTTTGGACAAGGTTTATGTTTACAACTCGGAGTGGTGCGCTGTATTTAAAATGTTTTAATGTATATTGCATTTTTTCCTGAACGTTGTGTTATGATGTGTGTGTACATTGACTGCTAAGCACGTAATGATCAACAGGTAGGTTGCGGATCGTTACAAATCTCTGAAAGGTAGTAACATTTTACTCACTGTTAAAAACCACTCGAACTACTTGACAAGATATATAATGTATTTTTACTTTACGTTTTCATTTTTTTGCCAACTACATCCTCTGCGGCTTAGAGCTATGTACACACATATCTTCTATATTGCTATTATTACAATTTATGGTATGTATGATAAAAAATATCTTTCCCCTGAAACTGAAACATTTGTATTTAACATGAATATCATCATCATCAACCTTAATAAATAACACACACGAGAAAGCAAAAACATAAAAGTTGCATTGGCCTTTCTTCCACCGTTCCACCCACTTGTTTGCGAAATATTTGGAGTTCGTTACTAATTCGTACTCTGTAGCGGTTTAATTACGTCAGCTTACACACATTGCTTTTACTCTGTTTCTAACCAACAATGTTTCTACATTGTAAATGACAGTTTCTTTCCATACATATCTGTCAATGACAAAAATGCATTTTACTTTACGTGTGCAGAAGCTGTTGGTGTAATGTGCATTACGATTAGTTAGCACAAATTACATTTACGAGTCACTCATGCATAACGTAATCTGCTCATGACATCATGACAATTTAGGAAAGCCCTGGCGGCAATTTATATGCTCATGCAAAATTAGAAGAAAATCTGTTATTCAAAGCGGAGCTATATGATGACTGAATTTGCCTCTAGAATAGCATTTAGCGACACACTCTTATAAATACTTCGAGAATGAAAATGCATACAAATGAGTCAACTATACTTTTCAATTAACACTCAAAGTAATGTTAGGGTCCTTCACCGACATAAATTTATTTCTGATTGTACGATCCAGTTAACTGTCTATAATTAATCAATGCTATATTTATATATTTGAAGTGGGCCGACCGTTCATTTACGTTAGAATTGCGCAAAAAATATTGCGGTTACCGTAAGATTTTAATTGGCTTGTAATTTATGAGTGAGCCGACTCGCATCATCAAACTTTTGATCATTGGCCGACAACGCAAAAGTGTAACATGAAACGATGATATATATGTCATTCTTATTGTTCTCATGGTGAAATAATATCTATCTGTAAGGTTGGTTTACGACAACCTGAGAAAAAAGTGCGACAAAAACGACGAGATACATTTATATTTGTATTTTTTCCCGTTTGTTGTTTCTTGGATATAAGTGCAACAACCCTAATTTCATCTCGAAGAGTTTTAATTACGGTGTGGCGTACATAGCACACTTTTACTATGGGTTGAAACCATTTAGTGGAGACAAGCATATTTTGACAAAAAAAACTCTCAAAAGTATCAGTACGAATTGTAGATGAACAAAGAGCATGAGTTGGTAGACATATAATAAGTAAGTATCCCTGCGTTACCGACTCTCTGGTATTTATTAGATGATACAAATGCATGCATTATTATTATTACGGCATTATTCTGAAATGACTTGCACAGAAGTGGTAGTAAAGGTAGGGCCATGTCAAGTATATCTGAAAAATCTGAAAAGCATTGGGAAAGAGAGAGAGGATCTTAAGTACTGTTGTCATTCGGACTTGAGTTAGCCTGTCCCGCTGTTTGAGTGGCAACAAGAAGTAACCATAAATTATGAGCATTCTGCATGAGATCGTATGTTCTGACATACTGGGTAATTAAAATCTTTGAGAAAAATTTGCAGCTCAAAAAAAATTGTGCTCTCTTCACTTTACAAATGTACATATATATTTCTTTTCCTCTCGAAGCACTTCTTTTTTTTGTGTGTCGCCCTCGAAATACTTCTTTTTGTGGGTATCGCGCTCCGCTCATGTCGTCGTTTCACTAAGCACAATTATTCAAGACAAACTAAAAGTGTTCGTGTTACGTTTTAAGTTGGAAAAAACCCCTTCGGCAGCAGCAGCAGCACTGCTCATTTCGTCGTCTTCTCGACTTCTTTAGCAAGTTAACAAAAACAGTTGAAGCATTTTTCATGTTGATGGTTATACACGGCTTAATAAACGGGAATAGTGTATATGTTCATACATGGTATTGTCTTATACTTTCACAAGAAAGGACAAAAAAATTGAATCACAAAACGATGCACACACATCATCATCATCATCATCATATATGTATGTATTGTACATTTAGACGAGAAACTCTCATGCACGGCCCATTTGTGATTACGAAATCATTTCGTCCCATTGCTAATGCCTCTCCGTTTCTTGGGTAAAATGGGGCTGGTAAAACAATGGAAATAATGTAATTTACAAGAAACGCATTATTTCAAACCCATTTCGTTGAGATATGACGTTCTAGTAACTTGAAGGTGAGGAAGCCGTAACATATATCTTTGCCTCAAGTTTTTATAGGAAAAAAGTTATAGAGAAAATGAACGAACAATCGAAGATTAATGAAGCTTTGCGTAGCGAAAAACTGAAAAGTCGTGGGAGCAAACTAGCAAATTAAAATATTTATGCGTTCGGAAACATCAAACCTGTGAATTTCGGCTTTTCACCCAGGGTGGCTACTTAAATGACAATGAACAAAAAGCATACACCTGAGTTTTGAGTTTCGAACCTTTCATTTGCATTTCCTCAGAAGAAATTACAAATTAGTATAAATTTACCAACCTTCATTCTCACAACGCACTCAAGTTTCTCAAGTCCCTTCATTGAAGCTGAAGCTTACATTAAAAAGTTAGTAACGTTAGGAATCGTTTGAGTTACCGTCGGACAGACAGACGAACAAGGAATATGTAAATGGGACAGAGTGAAAATTGTCGACATACAACTTTCGCAAGCTTTTCCATAATATAACAAAAAATGATGCTATCTTGTTTCCTTAAAAATAATTATGGAAATGGTGGCAAAGAGTGTACGAAGACACAGTAAGAAACCGTTATGCAAGTCAAGAGTCGTAGAATAACAATCGATAATATCTGATTGATCTTATGAGCATCCTTCTCCTTGTTTTGTCTTCGTCTCCCATTCATTCATTATGCAACGCGAGCGTGTCCACTGAAATCATCTGTTGGGCTCAATAAGAGAAACCGCTCATTTGTATTTCTCTACACCTGGTTCCCTACGAGTTATGTGGTTATTATCCCATCATAACCAGTCATAAAATATATATACACGGTGGCCACGTTATAATGTATGCATTGTGCATCTGACGATTATGGATGGCTGACATGCACTCTCGGTTCGGAACACAAACACTCATCTAAGTAAAGTAATATGCGTAGGCATCTTTACATCTGATGTGACCGCTGATGACTGTTAAAAGGTGTGTTTTCCATCATCAGCAGAGGGGAAGTATTGGAAGGGGTATATTGCATCATGTTTCGTAACGGGATTCGTTGTGTAATGTAAAAGTATTATGTATAAATTCTAGGGAAATGCATGGGCGAAAGATGCAGTTTCTCGGTAACAACAAAGTTTAACCCTATACCCACACTTTGTCCCATTCAGGGAGGGACGCGTTTACGATTTAAGTAGTATAAAAAGAGGCATGGGCAAAAAGACCGTTGGATAATAAACAATCAATAAGCCTTCTCTTTTTTGTATGTAAAAGTGACACACATCTGCGTTTTGTGCAATGCATGAGATAATTATCCAGCAGATTGTCGATATAAAATATGATGGTAGTAAAACACTTATAAATTGTGAGAGGAAGGGGAAAAGTGTAACTACATTGCGCACTTTGAGCACGGAGAAAAGTTTGTGGACAGTCAGGGTACGGTTGCCAACTTTAGTGCCTTGCCATTCTTATTTCAAATCTGGGTTCATAAAGAATGAAATGAATCATAGGAGCACATATCGAGTACTAGTGAGTACTAATTACATCACCGTTAATTGCATCAATGCCTTAATTTTTGGTTGGCAAAAACGGATGTCAAATATTTATTCGCACGATTTCCTGGTTCTAGTTGTATATTACATAGTCCCCCACTTTTAATCGGAGAAGGGAAAGCTACACCTGTAATTTATAAATACAAAAATAATTTTCAGGAAATTTTCAGTTTTCTATAACCTATTATATTCTGGGACTTCCCGATTCACGACGCATTTTTATAACCACAGGGATAGTAATTTCAGTCACCAGCAATAGACTGATGGGAACAGCTGAAGGTCACAAAGATTACGGTAAACTCTTCAATTGTTACGTTTTGTGCAAGATTGGCCATTGGGGTTGTTTTTCTCTGTTGCGGAAGATTGCATGAATCAGTAAAACGAACCCTTTATTCTCAAAAAACATCTCATGGTCAAATAGTCAGTGCATTACGGGAGTTCAGTTTGTTTACTCTGGATGGGAAACAAGGCAACATTATTACAGCTAGATTTTTTTTCCAGAATGCATCACATAACAATACATTTTTTCCACAATGTCTGAAGCAGTTGCTATTCTGCGATGACGTTAAAAATGACGAATGCATCGTCGTACTTACATAACCATATATTGAAAAACGCATGACGAGAAAGGATCATTGTCATCTACCCTTGCCTTCCTATTGCCCTACAAACAAAATAATGTTTTCCAGAAAAAAAGGTCCAATTTATGAACAATGATGATTGCATATGCTGGATAATCCACAGTACAACATGCTCTCTCAAACTCATAAATGTAATCTTTGAATAGGGTTGATGGATGATCGGCCTACATCGTTGTCTTCAGCTCCGCTCAGTTGTGTGATCAACGTTCTCAAAGTCCTCTGCCTGCCGAGGTCACCTCTTCATCCTCATAAACACTTTGCTCCATCCAATATACCAATATCATGTATCTACATCTCTCAGTATTGCACACCAATCATTACAAGCAAATTGATGCTTGCATCCTTTAACTTTCTATATCCCCTCAAAAAAATTGATGATTTCTGCGTACAACGGTACAACGAAAGCAATAGTTATGAAGAAATGGCTTCGTGGTGATAAAAAGGTATCATGTGTCTGTCATTCTATGACTTCACTCATTTTCTTATGATCTTCAACGTTTGAGGAATTGTAAACACAGAGTTTCTTCTTTTCTGGAATAAGCTCCAATCTCCAGGACACAGGATGAAGAAGGGTTGATTGTCGATATGTGTGTAGCGGAGAAACCTCTCCATTTATTACAACAGGACCTTTAGGATGAGGAATGATACATTGTGACGTATTTACTGGTTGGGCATTCTTAGTCAATCCCACTCTTTCATTTGATAAAACAACCTTGAGATGACATTACCCTCATCTCCTTGAGTACTTTTTTTCTGAGGAAAATCTGAGATCTCTTTTGTGGGATAATTTCGTATCTTCTCGTCTACGAATAACGGTAGGCCTTTATTGTGTTTAGGGTTATTTTCATAAGTGAATATATGTAAAAATGTAAACCTAAAATCGTTTCTGTGTGACAAAAAATTCTTTTCTTCCTCCAGCGCAGTTCTTCCGTTTAGATTCCTTTCCTGTTACTAGCTTGAGAAAGTAATGACCCAACCATTCACTTCTCTCTGCTTTGAACCCATTTACATTTAACATTGAACTTCACATTTTTTCTTAAGAAAAAAAAACTCTGTATAAGTATATAGACCTCTATTTAAATCATTATGTGTGTATTTATGTACCTTTACCACACTAAACCTTTTCTGTGCAAAGATTAGAATCAAGGGGACAACAATGACACCTAAAACTGATTCTTTGTTTCCTAAAATAGATCACGCCTGAATTCTCACGATTTTGCGTGCTTGTTGGCAGAAAGGGGCATTCATTCCAGTGCACCAGGTGGAATTCCAGCAACAACTTCCTGATTAAATGCCTGGGAACCTGACCTGCTCTCGGTAACAGGTTCATTTTCCGCATTTCTAAATATGTCAATCCTTATTATGAATTGAATCCCAACAATGAAGTAGCGACAGGGGGTTTTGCCCTACATAATTACACTTACCACAGTAAAAGCATATATATCAAATCCAATCAACTGGTTAACCTTTTTATTTTAAATTCAACAGTAGCCTTCCTTCAGCCAAACATCATGAATATTTACCACAAAAAAATTAAACATGGCGTGAGCAATGCTACATTTTGTTAGAGACATATAGTGACGCACTCTTCGAGATTAGTGTAACGAATGGGCTGCGAAGTATTATTACATAAACGCACGAAATTTATTTTAAGAGAAATTACTAGCCGCGTGACTTGCTACAGATGAGATAAATAAATTGCGTCACAAAATGCAACGACGCTGTTGTGATGTAAGTTATATAAGCGGCGCTGTATGTTTGCATGTGCATTTAATCACTTTGAACTGCAATATGCAATATACCAATCGAGGTTTAGAAGAATTAGTGAAAAAAGCGTAGGCAAACTATATAATATGTGAAAATTTAGTATATGCATGGGTACAACACTTTCCAGTTTTATGTAGATTTATGTTCATGCACTTCACAAGTAGATACGAGAGGAGAGAGATTCATTGCCAATTGCCAAGAGTATTCATCATTTGCTGGGAAAAGGATATGAATATATGTAACTGTTAATATGATTAGAGGAGAATGAATAATATATACTTACGTGACACAAGGCAGGCCAATTTGACTTAATAAGTTATTATCAAAAATAGGGTGAGAACTAATAAATAAATACAGAGCTAGAGTAGAATTCTGGTTTGGAAGGAACATGCAAATTACGGGATGGTGTTGACGATATGTAGTTTAAAATAAGGAGCAGTACTTTTTGGTATATATATCGAGAGGCTGATGGTGGTGGCTAGGTACAAGGTGTACGTTGTGCTAGTTTTCGTCGAAAGAGAGATGTCCATCCCGTGCTGAGTAAATACACACTCATGAACATAAAAGAAAATAATTATGTGATTACTTTTCTGAACTTGAGCCAAATTGTCGACAATTTTTTCCACTTCGGTAGCATTGTTTTTGCATAAAACGCTTACTCTCTTATAATCGGAGAGCCACCATCAATTTTTCAAAATCTCTATTGTGCATATATGCATGTAGATAGATATGTATGCGTCTTTCGTCTCACGTAACAGGGCACCTATTAACCATTTAGACACATTGCAAAAATATCTATATGGAAAGATGTTTTGCAAGAATAATGCTACTGCTACAATGATGCATATATAGTTTTTCTCGCTAATCCCAAGTTTTTAAGAGGAGCATCGTCATGTCTAAGGGAAAAGAAACATATATTCGTGTCCATTCCATCGTAGCAACTATAACTTTTATTATTATTTCTGACTTACAACTTTTTTCTCTACTTTTTACAACCACTTAATATCTTCAGCTCTTATTTAGCATTGCGCTAACTTTACTCTTTTTTTCATCCAAAAAAAAGTTCACCTCATATATACTTTTCTTCATTCCATACGTACACAGGGATGGTTGCTTTCTGGTTTTCTCTCGAGATTAGTTTACGTCGCGGCCTGCTAATTGTAAAATGGTAATGCATGTTAGGTCACCCCTTCAGGTTGTTTATGATGTTCAAGTCCAAGGTCTGAGGCGAAAATCCATTTTCCACGAGAGAAGCTTTTCTTTACTATTTTTTCCTTTTCTTGGTGTTTTCTCACCTCTTTTTTTCTTGACACAACACCGTTTTTAGTCTTCTTTTTCGTCGACGTACCTCTTCTCTTCTACCTTACTGTTACCCTTATTATTCTCCTTTTAAATCCTCAGAAAAGACAGAAGCCTAGCCTGTTGCATACTTTTGTCACTTTTTCATTTTCGTGTCACATTGTTTGTTATTACAATTCTCACAATCCATATACACATACATATATATACCGAAAGCATTCATGCTCGAGTATAAATATTAAGTGGTTTCCCCGTCCCAAACTTTAAAAAGACCAGCATACATGCTTAATATTTCACTTGGCATTATAGACATATTATGTTATTCATAAAGTATGCATACGATGTTCTCTCGGGACGATAATAGAATAGAATGCTCTGAGCTGAGGATTCTTCTTAAACTTGATAAAAAAAAAGGCGAACTGTTTGACTTGACAAGGAGAAGAATGCGATATGAAGAGGATGAATAAATGCAAAGATTACGAAGATGAGAAAATATACACAAGATGAGAGAATAAGGTGGCTTCATTTAAGCAATCACATCCGTGTGCCAACTGAAAAACGGTACTTTCCTCGCATTGTCGACCGTCTGTTTTTTTTAAAACGTGTATATGATTTCGCAATGCGCACACATATTCATAATATGGATGTGGTCTGCATGTTTCCATTTCATTTATACCAATTAAACTCACTCAGCATCTGCTGATGACGTCCCTTTCGGATGTTACACTGACCGACCGTGTGAAAGCATTCCTCTACAAAACTATTGGGGAAAATAGACCTTATTTATTCTCTACTCCCAACTGTGAATTCAATCAACCTGCTCATTTCACCCCAGCTTCCATTTCTATTTTTCTCTAGTCAAATTGTGCATTTATGAAGAAAATGCGCAGCTTCGTTTGCATGTCATGTCACGGAAGAGAGATGCAAGTTCCCGTCAGTATTTTTTCTCTCTCCTCCACATTAGATTCTTTAGAAGCTAGCACGCATTGACTTTTTTTAAAGAAAAGTTTATAATTCTTACACGCTACCAATCCTAGCACCATTATCGTTCCATTTTTATGCGTTTTCTTCGATGAAGAAACGAATACACAAGTGCGCTTTTATTACTTGCGAATAATCATCTTGAAAGTGCTTCATAAAGTCAAACTCATCCCTTTTAGAGGAGTGTTTAGTGTGCTGTAAGGTACGCCTGGAAACAAAAGATATCAATTAGTCAACAATCACTTTAATGTTCGCAACACGGGCAAAAAGGAACAAATAAAATTTATGTATATAATACAAATGCGGTTTGGTTATGTATGTGTGTTGTATTATTTGTCGATTTTCTTATTGTGCCGCTAGGCAGAGAGCATAATATAAGATGTGCAACCCCGTGATGAGTTGTGGTACCTGCAAACGTGTTAAGAAGGAAAGAAGCTATAATATGCTAACTGATGATTTATGTCTTATATGATATGACAGGTATGATTGACTCTGTATGATACCGCTGTCAGTAGGGGGCTACTGTCCATACATAATCCATAATGCTACTAAACGGCCATATCCATTCATTCGATGATTGAGAAAAACACTTGCTCGTGTGTGACCACAGTCGCGTCTTCAAGACGTATACAATGCGAACTGGCAGCAACCTGTGGGCAACAATGGCACGGTGGACACACAATGAACCAAAAATGCATTTGGGAAGGAACAAAAATATCCATTGTCGTCTCATATCGTGGCTCTCATAACAACATGAGAAGAATGGGTCAGAAAATGATATGCGTATCGTCATGGACTGGACATCGTTGTTTTGCTGGGAGAACCCTGCACGCTTCTGATAATGTCTGCTTTGTGGAGAAGAGCCATGATTCGGACAAAATCAGTTGAAGGAATGTTGCTTTGTTGCATAACTCCTCATTTGCCATGTTTTAATAATGTAGCAGTGTGAAATGCAAGTTTTCTGGGGACAGTTGGCCCGCTTTTGTTACCGATTTCTGCGAAGTCAATAATGTTCAGATAAAGAGTCCCTAAAATTTCTAAGGTTCGGCGAAGTTGCAAAAACTCGAAACAATGTCTCAAATGAACAAAATGTAAAAATAGTCGGCGAATGTGTAAGTAAGGCTTCCAAAAAAGGTAAAGTTCATACACTCGTAAATTGGTCATGTAGGGCAGTTCAAGGAAATCCAACAAGCACCCGAAAAAGCATTTTTAGAATTTACACTTCTCACGAAAATAGATTGCGTAGGTATAATACATTCAATCTTATAAGGCTTTAGAGTAGTTGATCCTCTTCACATTTGTACATAAGTATATCTGTCTGTACAGAGCAACTCATTTACATTTTTGGCAAACAACTAAAATCCTTATACTTCTCAAATTGTTCGATGGTCAGCCAAATACCTAAAAGGAAATGGCTCTCGAGCCGAGTAACTCCCACTTTTCAGTTCACTGGAAGCACAATGCGAGAATTGAAAGAAAAACATGTTGTTAAATACATAAGTTTTTGGACAATGCTCCAATTTCCTTCCTTTCCAGCAGAAATTTTCGAGATGAAAGGGAACCCGTCAGTTTCCATGTTGTTTGTATGTTTCCCTGTCAATTTACGTAATGTAGTTACAGTCACCGTAGACAATACACTTGAAAGGAAAAGGGCTAAATATTTTAACTGTTTGAGAAAAGGGATAAAATTGGTGTTTGCTCATTGTCGCAATGTCCAGTTGAGTTCATTTGAAGAGAAAAAATAATATATAAAATGAAGAAAACTGACTTAAGCTCATATAGCTAAAGCTCATATCTTCCGCTCACTTTTAGGTGTTTAACCCTTGTCATCAGAAATGGATGTGTATGGAAACGCGTACAATACTTGGCGCGGCTCCTTTTTCACAACAATGAATCTACAATTATAGCCTTACTCATCTTCCAAAAGTCTTGTAATGTGTAATGAATGCAGAGAGAGAGAATGCATCACTTACACAATTGGTACATAATAAGGGAACAGTAGACGGCTACGCTTTTACATCTTTGTGAGGTAATAATATTAGCTCTGATTTTTAGTTGGCCTTGTCGTTACACCATGTATTTATTCTCGAATGTGAGACAACAATAGCATCACAACACATAAATAATACACAAGCAAGTTTGCATTTAGATACGAGCGCTTCAGTATAAATACGTTTACAAGTTCATTTCAGAGAGGTTACTTATAATCTCAGGATGAAGGCCATAAGTGTCGCATTCCTCCCTAAACTTCCAGTAAATATACTACGTCAGCAACAAGAAGATATCCTCTTGTTTTCCTCCATAACTCAAAATCAATGGAAGGGAGCCGGTATAATACGGTTGTGTAATGAACACGGGGTTGTTATGCAGCACAAGTCGGCATTTCCAGATTATGACTCTGAAAAGGTTTAATGAACTCCTGTTGACCCACAAGGTTAATTGAAGTCATGATCATGGTACTTCAAAAATAACTTCGCTACGTGCTCAAGTGGACAAGTCATCGTCATCTAGATTTAGCTGTTTCGGGGCGACGAAAGACAATATTATAATGCACAGTAAAAATCCCATATCTCAATGCATTTATACAGTTTTTCACGTGGTTCTTGTGAAGCTCTGCAAAAAAGTGTCAGGTTTTACCAAACCCATTTCCAAAAAAGGAATTTGAGACCAATTTTGTCGAAAGTCAACTGACTCGCTGAACTTCTGTTTTGAAGTAATATTATGGCCATGATCTTTGATTTATTTGGCATGGATTAGCAAGAATATAAATAGTGCATCAGATTTCCACCGTCACTTTCGCTCAACCCTGAATTGAAAGTCGTATTATACAATTATGCTCACCAAGTGTGCATTCGAATCATTAGGAAGAATTTTGTTGGAAAAATCCATCCATAATGTAGGAGTAGGAGGTATTTAGTTCACATCCATCTAAAATATCAATGCATCTCCATTTCCACGAAATCGAGTGACAAATAACTCTTTAATTATTTCTTCTAAAGATTTTTTTGAAGAAATACCACTTCAGAAGCCTCGAGAGTGAGATTCTCTTTGAATATAATGCAGAGCAGAGAGAAGAAGGGTGTTGGGAAACAAAGCTGTATTGCATGCAACTACCTGTGAGCGCTCGACGTCACTTGGATGCTGTTGGCGAGTGAAGATATACGTGTGACAACGTGGGTTGCTTTCCACAGTTTTACTTCTGATTCTCTGATACCATTTCGTACAGCCGAAGCATCTCTTTCCTTGATGCATGTGAGGTTTTACTGTTGTGCTCGTCTCTCTCAAGATACAAGAGTTCGCCTCTTCGTATGATGCACTCACCACGAAAACAGTGACGAAGTGGCAACTTCAGCTTAAAGTTGTCTTCTACGGGGTTGCTCTATTCCATTGTTAGATGAGCTCACGGCCAGCAATGTACAAAGTAACAGTGCGGAGCTTCTCAGTAAAACCATAAAAAAAGGGGAAAATGTTTAAGAGATATCGTTCTGCAGCAAGCTGTCATTGATTTTCGGCTCCTGCAAAAAGAAACAGTTCCAGTCCCTCAAACTCAAAGCTCCTGTTCTTTTTTTGTGACAATTTTGCAGTGTCCCACAAATATCTTGTAGTAATTAAATGTATGCAAATAATAACTTTCACGGTGACGGCAACCCACTCAAGTTTTGACTTCGATACCGGTACCACACCGGGTTGTAGTTGGGTGTAGGGAAAGTCTCTTGTAGAGAGAAATAGTGCCGTTCGTTTTCAGTGAAACATTTCTTAGCCACCGGTAATCATTCAGAGTAGGAAGCACTTTCATTATTATTACAATTCTCTGCCTTTGCCCCTATATTTATGGGCTCCACAGGGTGAAAAGCTTGTTTACAACTTGCTTCTTTATCAACTCAACCGATTATCTTCGGTGGTTTTCCTCCACAACTTTTTAGGAGCAAGATCAAGTGGCGAGAGGGTGACTGAGTGACAGGTTTATTCAACAGACTCCGTAGTGGACGGACGAGCAGCCAAGAATCGTGTGTATGTGTGTATGTGCTTGTGTGCGTAAAAAGACCAAGTTATTTAAAATATACCTTCTATCAATTTGTAACCATTTGTGTAGTCATACATTATACACGGAACCATCATGTGGTGTGGTGCTCACTGCTCACTCTCGGACCTCACGGACTTTCCTTCAGAAGAGTAGTGCTCACAAACCAGTGTGTTTGCCGTAATATGTGCATATGAGCGTAGCACTCACTTATCCCATTTCTTCGCACATAATCCCCGTCACTTCTGCAGGAGCAAGTCAACTCGGCTGCTTTCACAAAAAAAGTAAAACTTCTATCGTCATTCTGCGAAGTGAAAACTAGTTATTTTATGGACGAATGAAATGCGTAAATTTGCTGATTTGAATACTCGGAAGAACTTTAACAAGCACGTGAGATGAACTGGAAGTTAAAACCATATATGTAGCGAAATAATCACTAGTTGTCCGCAAGAAAATTGAAGAAAAGTAACTCAACCAATCAAACACGTAACCTCAATCAGGTAATAAACGATTTTAGAAAATTGTCGCCACTTCATAATCTCTGTATTAATGTCGCAATACCAGGGCTTGGGCTACTTGACGTGCACGACATTACTTTAATTTCTAGACATTATGATGTTTCCAACTAATAATTTACCCCATGAAACATAAGTAGCATAGCGTTCATAAAAATCTTTGATGAAAGAAATCACTTTTTTATGGACGGTGCTTTTTCTTCGAGGTCTTCAGTATTTGAATGTTGATCATCGTTGCAGCCGTAGTTGCTGCGTAATTGTCGAGTTAAACACATCATTAACTCAGCTGCCTCGAAGCACTTACCCAGCAGGCTGGTCTCTCGTTGAACATCAGCGAGCTTACATGATTGACTGAAGACGGTGACTAAATTAGCAATGTAATTACTTTACATTTCCCCTTCTTTATTGCAAACACATTAGATTGTACACACATAGTAAATTAAATCAATACAAGAAGATTAATTAAACGCTAATCTCGCACAAAATACATACACTTTTCCCAAGAGGTGAAAGGAGTTTAAGTATAACGGTTCACCACGGCAAAGTAATAAACTCAAAACCAGAGTTGAATCTTGATAAAATGAGGATAAGTTTTTGAAATGTAAATACGGAATGAGAATGTGCAGTTTTTATCCTGTCAGTTGGCACACATACGATCTTTAAAACATTTCTGACATCCATCTGACAAAAAATGGGGTACGTTCGAACACTTTGGTAATGTTGTAGCTTGGCGAGTGACATGTGTGCTATTGTTGGTTTAGAGTGAAGTTTAGAGGAGCGAAGGATTTAGTGAAGCATGCAGTTCACCTTTCATTTTAATAGAATTATGAACACAATCGGAATCCCATCGCTGACTTATAAAAAAAATCCTTCTGATTTGAAAGCATTGATTGTCATAAGCAAATTTGATTTCAATTATACGACTCGGCGAAGAAGAAGAAAAAAATCTCGCCTCAGCAAAAGCGTCTCTAAATCAGACAACGTTCCTCACGCAAGTAAACAAGCAGAGAAAAGACACATTATCTTCATAATTGCATTCATCGTGGTCCTCATAATCGTACTCATCATCATCATCATCATTTTCATTTACTACAGCTCTGGCAATCTCACCGTATGACTTTTTTTATTTAAACATGTTTATATTTTGTTCCTTTTGTCTAGCGAGAGTACTTAATGGGCATTCACATCATATTTAGGCAACGAAAAAAGGGTTCGCTGTTCTACCAAGAGTAATAACAACAAAATGCATCAAAAAAATAGTTCGAGAGCTGCTCTCATCTCTTTTTCCCTTGTCTCCGTCGCAGAGTTTGAAGTTGAGGAAGAAAAAAGAAGCAAAAAATATCGCTCACAATCATACTGTGTGGAAGGAAGCAGGTTACATATATATCTAAAATGCACGTTCAAATGAGCTCTCTCAAAGAGACAGACACATATATGCATATGTGCAGACACAAAAATACATATGAAGAAGTGAGTAACAAAGTGTCGGTATAATCATATGAGAAGCTGTCATAAGAATGAGAATTATGATCACACGCTCGATTATGAATGTCCAAAGTGGATGAAGGCCTAGAGAAAAATAGAGATAAATAGATTGATCATCATCGCTGTAAGAGAATACAAAAAAGTACACCACAAGCTTTTAAGTTTTTTTTGGACAGACATTGAGATTGAAGAGAGAAAGAGTAAGAGAGGAATTAGCTTATGAAACATAGACAAAAAAAAACCTTCTCGGGCTCTCTTACAAAGATGCGTCAAGAACGTCTCTAGAGGTATTTTCATATATCAAAAGAAGGTATCTTTCCACTTTAGCTCTAGCCTTCCAAATATTATATTATTATACTGTTGGAGAGTGCATGCTATATTTATGCTCAGCAGGTATAAAATGGAAAGAAAACAAAAAAACATGTTAAAATAATTTCACGTAATGCAGCTAAATAAATGCTGTGCATTTCCGACAAAAAGAAATGAGAGATCGACTCACATCAGTCGTCTTCGTCGTCGTCGACGACGACGATGTGTACGTATGTGCATCAACTTTTTCTTCGAGCTACAACTTTACTCGATGTAGTCAAGTTTTAAAGCAATTCCATGAAAGTAAGTGTGTGTGAAAATGAATGCATAATGTAGATAAAAAATCACAAGTTTATTTTCCATCCTTTTAAAATATATTTCAATCTAATGCATTCTCTTGAGGAATTATACCTCAAGATTGAAATATTGTACTTTTGTGACAGTATGAAAGCATTTTAGACTCATTTTTGTGTGGTTTTTACATTTTGACAAAAAAAGAAAGAAATATACTGTCCCTAGGAAGTTGTATGCGATGATGTCCTACGCATTAAAACATTGTTTTTCGTTAATATTGATAAATAAAAACAAATTTCGTGAAATTTCAGTATGGATACGTGTATTTGTTTAGAGGATTGACATTGACAACAATGTGAGCGTAAATCCTTCCAAGGAAATTAATTTTTTTCTATTTTTGTACTAATTCGCTCTTCAGTTTGGTATTTTTAATCGACCATTGTTTTTCAAATGAATTTCATTCGGGATGAGTCCATTAAAGACACATTACCTCACATTACACAACTCTCGTCGTAGAGGCCTTTTTTGAGTTTTGTTGTATAAAGCAAGGTCAAAGTAGCACCATGACTGCAATTTGCAAGAAAAAAATATATTATTTACCTTTTCAAAGGCTTGCTTCTCGATGGATTTTTAAACCGTATTGGTAATGAGCGTGTACGGTTGGAAACACGCAAAAACAAGAAAATCTTGTCTGCTCCCGTCATGGTCACAATATTGATGCTCTCTGTTTTGTCATGTCCACTTTGAGATTATGCGAGTGCTATTTTACTGATGATGATTTTTGGCTATTTTTTATTTACATTTTACGTTCTGTATGTGTCTATGATGAATCTATAGAAAGTTATGACAGAGAATATTAACTTGTTTTTTTTCTCTCTCTCTCGCTTTCGTTACATGGACCAACTGATATCATAAGTTAGAGGAATCTTGTAAAAATGTGTTTATTGCGTTTGCGGCTGAGAGACGAAGTGTGGTTCCCTAAAATGTTATATTTTGTAAAAGATAAGTTTGCCTTGTTCACGCACCATTCAAGTAGACACTAGAGGAGAATTGAGGTGGATGAGTAGTACATAGGTATATTATTTGCGCCACCATAGTTTTTTATTTTTTAAACTTTTTTTTGTTTCTTGACACAGATCATATTTATCGTACGATGATGTTAATGCGTTGAAGCATGATGTATTCTTTGAATTACCAATTACTTTATTGGATTCATGGAATGAAAGATATTAATGCAACCCCATCATGTTACACTTTTTTGCTCAAACATGCTGTGAAATCATATTCAAGGAAACATGTATAATGGCTTATTGCTTTTGTGCGACTCCATTGTGCACTGCTGCCGACAATAGTGGCGTAAACGAGAAACGAGTAGTAGAGAGAGAATATGCCGTAACTTACGCAATTCTTCCCAATTTTGAATAATGCATTGAAATAGGATGCTTAATGTAAAGTTTGAAGAGGAGGAAAAAGACACGTTATTCTGACAGTTACAGAGCTATACTCTATCTATCTACACTACTTCACTATTAAGAGTGGAACGTAATGGCTTCATAGATAGGCATTCTCGTTCACACACTAATTTTCATTTAAAAATATCATCTTGATTAGCTATTTTTTTGTTAGAATCAGAATAAATAGGATTGCGCCATCCCCTACATTATTATTGGCATCTCTACTCTTTTCGTTGTAGTAAGGATTTTTAAATTAAAGCAATTAGATCACGTGTGCGCCTCTTTCGCTCAAACACAGTCAAATTGTACCTCTTTGATGAGCAAAACTGCATTTGGCTGGCGAGTGAGTATGTATTGAATTTCGTCAAATCTTTTTTATTGTGTACCGCCACCATTTATGCATGTCAGTAAAATGGATAATGTTGTACCTTTGAGTGATAGTAGGTATTTTTTAAAAAATTTACCTTTTTACATCTGGTGACCGTTGATCTGCATCTTCGATCAAAAACTGAACCATATACATAAATGCTCGAAAAGGATAATGACAGGTGAGATTGCTACTACATGTGTGCACTTTGACAATCCTCGTTGAGTTTGCAGTACCTATTTGATGTAGCAAAATGGAAATGAAATTATCTTGTGTGCATCAAAAAAGAGAGATTATTAGAGGGCGGATTTTTATGTTTGAATTGTTTTTAAAACTCAACTCTTTGTACGAGTTTTGCACAGGATAGAAAGGCTAAACGCTTAAAAGCCGTTGAAGGGCGGATATTGCGCGAGTTTACTAAAAACATTATTGAAAAATATACAATTGGTATACTTTTCTGAGTATAATTACTTCAGGTGTTTCAAAATATGCGACAAATATGAGTGGAACGTTGATCCATATTTTTGGGAAAGGTAAACATGAAAATCTGGCCTCTCGTTGTTATGCATTTTCCTTCTAAGCTACCCCATTACCACAAAGACAAAGAAATGACAAAATGCTCCCATGAGCTTGTTTTTCCCCGTCCACATATCCCTTCGTTTCATACTCAAGAGTTCAGCTAAATTCCGATTCGTCGCTCAAGTAGTAAACGTCAAACGTTCTCGCATCGTCGTCCCATGCAAGTATATTATGCACCATCATCATCATCATATCTGCATAATATGAGGAACACGAAAAAACGCGTCTTGTTGGCAGTTAGTTGTAAACACGATAGTAAACATCAAAAGTATGGACGTTACTGGCGCAAAATATGTATATATTTTTTTGTGAACTGAGGGAATGAGATTTTTCAGTGGCAAACCACTATGAACCTATTATTTCTTTAACTTGATCATCAGTAGTAGATTTGCCTTGTGTAACATCAGCTAAAAAATCCTCTACAGCCTGGTTATCGTCACATAAATTACTCTACAATATTTTTGCATTTTTGATGATAGTACCTTTATTTTTATAGTATCGGGGTCTGAGAGGTCACTCACTATACGTGTTTTTTTCTTTCCTTTTCTCTCTCCTTCTGAAATACAGCTTTTTGCATACCTTGGCGTACGACATGTACAAAACAGCTATCTCGAGGAAAAAAGGTGAACCGACAGGGGCAATGGTAGCAGTACAATAATTGCTTCTTTGGCTGAAAACATCCTTTTTTGTCCGCACTTGTAGAACCTACTGATATCAAGCTTGTCGAGACACACAATATCATCTGCGTAACAAAATATTTGTAAAAAAATATCTCGGGGAAGAACTTAAAATAATATCAGGGATCATCGTTTTTAGGTACCGCAAGGGGAAAGCCATTATTTTGTATATTTAGTCGTAATTCATATAGATGCCTGGTATAGAAAACGTATATTATACCGTCGTGGTTTCACATCACATATCATGTCTGTCGTAACTAGAAAATACTGATGAATTACTCGGCAATATTATTATTACACTTGAAATCTCTATTTGCTCATCTTACATGATTTGTAGTGAAATGCTAGTTTTTGATTGCGTTTCGAAATTTGTAATGTGCTCCTTCACTACATTTCTCTTGCCTTTGATAAGTCAACAACGGCACCTGCACTCTGCACCGACGACGACAACTGGGATTTACGAATGATGATGATGACTCAAACCACGCAGGTAGATCTGGTTTAAACAAAAAAAACATCATCGCAAAGTGGAGAAGTTATAAACTATGCTGTTATATGATTAGGAATGATTGCCGTAAAACAGATAGACGCACAGTAATAATAATCATCTTTCATTCCTAGAAAGAATGGCTGTTTGAGATGTGTCGAAATATTGGGATGTGGAGTAGTTTTTTGGAAACAACAGGTTATTTTTTTACAAATGGAGAGAATGAGTGTGAGAAGTTAATATGCAGACAAACAAAAATTGTAATATGTGATGTGTGCGGATTAAAAAAACATGAAAATAGTTATTTGCTTCTACGTGGACAAAGGGAGAAAAGTATGCAGATAGTTGTTTAAGGTATTTCGTAGTAATAAGGTAGAGAACTTCCCTCAGAGACAGTGCCGACAGAAATAGGTAGAGGACAGAGAGAGAGAGAGAGAGAGAGAGAGAGAGAGAGAGAGAGAGAGAGGGGA
>JAQFZW010001943.1:0-21239 GCA_034687055.1 Heteromurus nitidus
GGGATCGAACCCGCGACCTTGGCGTTATTAGCACCACGCTCTAACCAACTGAGCTAACGGGCCAACTCTTGGCAGTACGCACCTCAAACACCCTACTTGATCGTGTGTCCATTTCCACCTACATTCTTACGATACCCTTTCTGTATGCACTCTGCCTATGCACCCTGCACATGATCATCTCATCTCAGTTCTCACGACGTTCGCAGTCGCGCACACACGGAATCGGAATGTAGAATGTAGATTATGTCTCGTGTAAATCCCATGGTGCAGAGTCGACCTATCAGCAAATGCTTTGCGCTCAGGTGGAGAATTTGTCATTGTCCACAAAAAAAGTCCTTTTAAAAGCACACACAAAAGGCAGAAAAAGTACAGAAAAGGTGCAGAAAAACTGCTCTGCTCATGGCAGGTTTTGAAAGCGTATAAATTAGCACGCTGCGTAATCCCTTGCCGTTGCACTTTGTCACCCACGTCCAGTTTACAAAGCAAAAGTGACACTCGCATATCTCCGATTCCTGGTTCTAAACATGTTCTAAACATCCGTAACTGGATTGTGATAACTTAAAATGCACAAAAACATTTCCCTTGTCTCTGTTCGAGAGTATGACTCGGGAAGCTAAATCTTCCAGCGCACACACAACACTTTGCCAGCGTTTGAAATGAAGATTAAAAGTCGCGTGAGAATTGGGAATGGTCGGCACGTAGTTTAGATGTAGGTACACAAAAAGGATCATGATGGGCCGACTTCCAAGTTTGAAAACTATTCTCCTCATCCTCATTTGTCTCGGAGTGCTCCTCATCCTCGTTTTTATATCACAATGTCAGCAAAGTGGGCGATCGAGCATTTTCTTGGGGTCACCTCATGTTCCACAACAGGCGGCACAATTAAGGGTACTTGCATTGTATAATAAAAATGTTCAAACTCTCCAGTTGAGCTGGAAAATGAAATAAGCACATTTTTCAATGTTCAGCAGGACAAAGAGGTGGACTACTACCGCTTCATTGGGAGGCAACCGGGAGGAAAGCTGATCACGGATACCTTGGCCAAGGGAAGCCCATTTAAACTCTCCAAGCACCACTATGAAAATGAGAAAGCAGCTCAAAACGGAGGAGGAGACTCTACCAGAGCGAGAGGTGGCGACTACACTAATGGCAAGGATGACATTTTCGGTGGTGGTGTTGGAGGAGACGACAACTTCCACGACACGGATGACAAGGAAATGGAGGTGTATGACCAAAGAGGAGATCCAGCTCCAATCGGAGCTGGAGACAAACCGCCACTCAACAACAATCTCTTAGCTCCCGTTGAGGACGGCGATACTGGAAAGCATTCAGAAGTGCGGGACATTTCCTGCGACATCAACGGCAGAACTGTAATTCAATGTAAGGCTTCAGGCCTTGAAGTGTTCATTCCTTTTAGCTTTCTCGAGAAGGAGTTTGAGGTGTCGGGGCACTTTGACGAGAAGAGTGAGACATTCATGTGGATTCACAGTCAAGCAAAGATTATCAGGCCAAAGGGCCGCTACAATCCGACGGGAGTGTTCACTTACTTTGAGAACTATCAGGTGGAGTCGAGGGACAGGGTCAAGTGTATCAGTGGCAAGTTCGGTGTTCCAGTGTCAACTCAGTGGAGCAGCCAAGGCTACTTTTACCCCATTCAAATTGCTCAGTTCGGCTTGAGCCACTTTAGCAAGTTTCTTGTGGAGGGGGAGCCTCACAGACTGATGTTGGAGGATGGGGAGGACATCCGCGCCAGTTGGACTCCTTCCGTGTCCCTCTTCTCCGTGTCGCAAGACAGTAATGACTTGAATGTGAACTATGTGGTTCAAATGGAGAATCGTGGAAACACAACGAAGGGTACGTACGCAATTACAAAAATAATATAATCTCATAGATTCAATTCTAATTTATTGTAAAAATTCTAAAAACATTTAAATTTTGAATTTTTCCTTACAGCCTTTACTTTGAGATTAGAGGAGCTCGTGGCCGCCAACACGAACACAAACGTGAAGCAACTAGTCTTAAGCTGGGACATGAAGATCTCCAAGTGTCCCCTCAACTCCGCATGTGCACTCAATGTGACGGTAACCGTTCGCTGTGATTCCAAACAATATTTCATTCACTACGTCAACGAGGACTTCCTCATCGAGGTCAAAGAGGGGAGGCACTTCTACTACGGCACAGGGGCCAGCGCAACCACGGCCACTGAATCCGAGTGGCAGCACATTATCCGCGATGTTCACATCGACACTCAGAAAGGTGTCTCGTACAAATCGACGAAGAAGCAGAAGGGTCACAATAAAATTGCCAAATCGAAAATCGTCGTGGAGTCGCTTATCGTCTCCATTTCTCCTGGAATGACCTTTCTCATCGATAACTTGACTATTTCGAATGCGGAGCACATGGCACAGTTTTATCAGGCGGCGGACTGGTTCGTGACGAACCAAGATGAGATGGGAGGGTGGCCGATCCCAGTTCGGAGAAAGTTTTCCTCAGACTTCCCCGCAATTCTGGAGCCCGGGTGGAACTCTGCAATGAGTCAAGGGCACGCCCTTTCTCTCCTCTCAAGAGCTTTCTACTTCAGCAACAGTTCAGCGTACAAGAACGCGTTGGTTCGCGCCGTCTCCCAGATATTCCAATTGAGTGGCCCGGAGAAGGGGGTGAGAACCAAGTTCTTGGACAAGTACGCGTGGTACGAGGAGTATCCCACGACCCCGAGCTCCTTCGTCCTCAACGGGTTCATGTATGCCTTGCTGGGGCTGTACGATTTGAAAATGATAAAAGTGTCTGGAGGCGCTTCCACCACTGCGGAGCAGTTGTACGAGGAAGGGATCCAGAGTTTGAAGGTGATGCTCCCCCTGTTTGACACGGGCAGCGGGACTATGTACGACTTGAGGCATTTCACTGTGCCTGGCGTCACTCCGAATCTCGCGAGAATTGACTACCACGTGACGCATATCAATCAGCTCCTCACATTTGCCACATTTGAGGAGGACCCAATCTTCAAATCGACTGCGGAGAGGTGGATAGGCTACACTCAGGGAAAGCGAGCTCCGCACAATTGAGAAGAAAGTGACACTTTTGAGTCAAGTGTGTGTGGACGTGGACAGTGGACGTAAACACGTAAAGTGAAGGGTTGTTGGGAAAGGTTGGATAAACATACTCATAATTTATAAGAATTGGTCAGAATGTATATAGTTTGGGCGTGATGGTAGGAAGATGAGTTGTGTGGAACGTGTATGTTTTGTTCCTTCTCCTCGTTCAATAGGTTTTGGTTTGTGATAATAATATGTACCCTTGTTGTGAGCCTTATTTCGTGCCATCTCTTCGTTTTCACCTCGAAATATCCATCAACCTTTTTACAACGACAACTGCAGGATTTTACCTTAAAATCGTTAATTAGATGTGACTCTCGTTTAAGGAAAGCACGTTGAACATTTACTTTACTCTTCCTGGCTCGTTTCCACTTTTTGGATAGAGTCACACTTAATGTCATTATGTTGGTTTGGTTAATGTGATAAAACATATTTAAACTATTTAACAAGCATATTTAAAGGTTACAAGTTAAGTCTAGATTGTAGTTAGAGAACGAATGTTAAGTATGTTATCTTTTCGTGACTTGATTGTCTTAAGATTGTGTGCAGACTGCAGACTAGGATTCCAACGGTGAGCGAGGCTGAAAGATGAAATGAGATTAAATAATAAAACGATTTTTCCTGAAAATTAGCCATGATTGTTTCTCGTCCTCGTCTCACTCATCTCACACATTGCCCCGAAACACATTATCTTCATACAGATTAGCTATCACCAAAAAGCCATTTACATTGCATCACATTTCTTGTTCCGCTACAATTAAGATGGACTTCCTTGTTCCGTCAGTGCTTTCTTAATTGCAGCGAATCTCTGTGGACGCGACATATTTCGTATATAAGGAGGAGCATGTTCTGAGAACAGAATCACACACATTTCATTCGTAAACTTAAAGGTTCTCGTCTGCAAGTAAAATCCAATACCTTCACTCACCGCCACCAAAATGAAGTCCATCGTTGTAAGTTCCCAAAATTTCTACATTTCCTTGAAAACTGATTGAAAAAGAAATACAATCCCGTTGTAATTTTAAATTAACTTTAATTCCATTTAAAATTAGGCCCTTTCCATCGTAACTCTCTACTTAATTGCTGCAGCCTCTTCAGCTCCAGCTCAAGACGAGGCGACAACGACAACGGAAGCGAGCACCACATCTTCCGGAACGACGAGCACCACCACCGCCGCAAGCAACTCAACTTCCGCTCCTTCCACTACTCCACTTCCACCATCAAGTTCCTCCGAGATCCCAAAGAGAGACTCGAAATTCCTTAGTTTGAGTCTGGGGGTCGGTCTTCCAATTTTCCCAGCCTACGGCTACGGTTTCGGTGGATATCCAGCATATCCTCCTTACTATTTGGGTTAGACAAAATTATTCGTCTTTATAAAACAAATCACCAGTTTCACTCTCATTCCACAATTTTTACACAAAAAAACCTGTAATAATCCGAATAAAATTTGGAACTGGAGTCTCAGTAAAATTGCAAATAATATCTTCAGCCACTTCGTCCATTTCTGACGTATTTCCCACGAGTTGGGTTTGATAGCGACGTATACATCCATCTCCGTAAAACGATCACGCATTGCCGTAGTCATCATCATTAAGATAATATGCCGTTCCTCGTTACTCAACTCGTCTATCGCTTCCCACCCCGAAAGAAGGAGAAAATGTATGACATTCTCCCTCTCATCTCTCCCTAACATCACGATTTTTTCTACAAAAAAATTCCCCATTTCCAGAGTTGAGCAGCGTGAAGTGATCGAATGGATTAGAGAGAGCGAGAGAGCGGATTCTTGCACATGAAACCATAAGCCATATCCTTTCCTTTTCTCTCCACAATGTTATTATTGCCAATTATGAATGCGAATGAAGGGCAATTTGGTGGGATGCAAGAAAGGGGAAAGATATTGGCTGCGACAACTTTTCTACCTCATAATTCCCATTCCTTCTCTCTCTCTCTCTCGGATATCAGTGAATCATCATCCGGGATCACTTTCTTTTGCTCAAAAAATTCTTGTTCTTATGTTCGTCGCGGTTGGGGCTGAGTCTGAGACGCATTTATTAAGAAAAGGCGATGTGGATAATGTAAGGTTGTGCAATAAAACCACTTTTTACTGCTTCCCTTTCAAAGGCATAATATCGGCTCACGTGGCTTTTTCCATAAGCTTTTCCTTCCACTTTTGACAGCCATCTTTTGCTCTTCTGCTACAAGCCGTGGTGTGGGGTGTGGGGGATGTTGATATATGGACAACTTTTTTCTCCCTTTCTCCTCATAATCCTCATATGTCGCATATCCACTCTCGCATCCCTTCTAAACTCCAGTCCAGACGAGACAGACACAAAAGTAAATATATATTCTTTCACGTAAAAGTCACGTTTCACGATAATCATCTTGTGACACAACGACCAAGCCATAGACACCGACCACGTAGTAGCGTGCCACCACAGGAGAGAGAGAGAGAGACAAGATGTCGATGTCAATGTCAAGATGAGCTTAACAGCCGTGTACATATCCCCAAGTCTCGTCATCTTTTCCACGCGGGGTAAAAACGGATATATGCAAAGGGAAAGGGAACATCTTTCTTCCAGATGCAGTTTGGATTTGGATACAACTTGTACATTTCCTCTCTCACAATTTTATCAATTTTTCATGGAGAAATCTTGGCATAAAAAGTGAAACTTTGAGACTAGCTCGTTTTTGTGAAAAGGCAATTTTTGGGAATAAGGTTTTTACCTTTTGTGAATTTGTTAAGGCACTTGTGCGAGTCCACGAAAAAGATCGAAACATGCCTTTTTTGCCTGGGGTCATTCAATAAGGAATTACGTTACACAAAAATTCAACAAAATGCATAATAATACATATCCTTTGATATTTATTTTGTGAGGTAATTTGTAAAAAAAAGTTTAGTTTTCCTTGTACAAAAAAGTCCAACTTTTTGCTGATGTAAGTTGATTTTTCCATAGACGTCCTCGGTAGGAAATGAAATAAATAGAGATCTATTGAAAGATTACATTTTTTCTCCTCTGGAGAACAAGTTTCTCCATGTGTTCAATGCACAAGACAAGATTTTTTTTCTATTCCTTTTTTATGTTTCTTTATTACGACTATACGAACTACTATCCCAGCAAGCAATATGTAATGCTTATCTTTTGAATGGGAGATGTGGAGAAGGAGGAATAAAGTTTTTCTTTCCCATTCGCTTTCACATTTCCAGGAAAAATTAATCTGAATAAAGTATGGAGTTGAGAGAGAAGAAAGTCCAATTCCCATCATCGTTACAGTCATCGTGATCATCATCATCTTTGCTCCATCTTCCATTTCCCATTTGCTTTTGCTGTGTCATCGTCATCTTTATTCCTCTTTTCTCTCTCTCTCTCTCTCACTCTCTCTCTCTCGTAAAATATATTTCTTGAATTGAATTTATCGTGAATGGAGGGAGAATCAGAGAATCCTTCATTTTCTTTATCGACTACAATACAAACACATGTTGATATTGCTAATATGCACACATTTTCCCACTTTCTTTGAAATTGAATCTTAGTTGAAATGGATTCACCAACTTCAAAGGCTAAAGCAACACAAAACGAATGACTTTCTTCACTTTTTGGAGGAACAAGAAAGAAGGAAAGGAAAAATCAGAGTGGAAAAAGTGTCAAAAGAATGTGCGTTCTTGTACCATGTTTCGCTCAATGCAAAATTATGCTTTGCTCTAAGACCTTGTATGTTTGTATGCGCTGTGCTACTCGAGCTGGACTGAACTTTGGAAGATGGAAAGTAGGCTTTAGTCTTTGATTTGAGTGCTTTGGTTTTTCATTCCAGCTCCAATAACAGTTACTTGTTTCTCTCTGGAGAACGTGTGAGTGTGTGAGGAGGACTACGTAGACAATGTTGCTCATCTCCTCCACTTTGGTGCTGATGAAATCGCAGTTGTTTCCTTGTAATGGGATGAGAGGGTCGTAGAAGGAGAAATGAAATGAATGGGAAGCGAGTAGTATTGGAGTTGAAAAGTAAGTCAAGTGTGGACTTTGGAAGGAAAACACATTAGGTGACGCCACCGCTCCCATTACCTCCTCCAGTAAATAACTTTGAGAGGGAGAGCAGAGAGAGAAGAGAGAGAAGAGGAAATCGATATGCAGATTGCTTGACATTATCAGTTCTCTGGGAGAGATATATGCGATATGTACGAATGACGGCACACACTCTCATCTGATTTCGTGCGAGAGAGAAAAGTCACATGGTCACATTATGGGAAATCATTTCCCCAAAAGTCTAGTTCCCCAGCCAAAGTGCTGCGTCGGAATATGGGATCAAGTTATTGGGAAGCATGAGCATTATTTTCGCTTGAGAAGCCCTTATCGCATCGCATTCAAATGAGCACCGTTTACTATTTACACTCCATTGATTTCAGAGTGAGAGCCTCCAATTCCAAAATATTTTATATAATTACGCACACAACTATTCTGTTTCGTCTTGAACAAACAACGAGTTGTCCTCGGCTTTGAAACCATTTTGAATCGAAGTTGTGAAGAATATTTTCTGGAGGAGAGCTTCGAGCAGCCGGAGGGACTCAATCCTGGAGTGCATTTATTCGTGAAATGAAGTAAAAGGAGGAAGCAAGTCTCCTCGAAGCACAAAGCACAACATCGCCACACGACGGTCATTCGGGCATATATTTTCAGGTAAAGGAAATAAAAGAGCCCCCTCCGACCAATAAAGCGAGCAAAGGAAGCAAGTGCAATAATGGGAATGTGATAAAAAAATCTCTGCTCGTTTATAGCCATTTTATTTTTTCTTATTTTTCCCTTTTCGTACTTAACTTAACTGAAGGGAAGGCACATGTAAAAAAATTGTTCCCTTTTTTCCAGCTGAACATTCTGCAGTGAACTCTGAAGATTCCATTCCATCGCATAAATATCTATCTGTCTGCATACCATCTCTCCCATTTCCCCTCCCCCAACTTATCTCGCCATCCATCTGGAGAAATGGCTTGTAATATTGCATCATTGCTCCAAGCTACAAAAACTTGCCTTTTCTACGTTTCCTCTTCTTCCCCTGTCAACTCTCTTGGAGAAGCAGAGCTCCATACTTACCTTACACTTACACTTTTCCACACGAGTCCAGCACTATTTTTTGCACGTAGAAAAACACAAACTTTGGCAGTTTCAAAGTTTCCGGAGAGGAGAGTAGTCTGTTTGTGACCATTTTTATCCTGGTTTTAGTAGACCCGTGTTGACTATTCTTCACTCATTTTATTTATCCTCGTTGCTGTCCTGAACCAGAGTGCTTTCTCCTCTCTTTCTCCTCTCTCTGCTGTCGAGACCCGAGAATGGCGAGTGAAATTCAGAGGTTTATGTTTTTTGTGGGAATGGGAATGAAGACAAGAACAAATAGCTTTTTTGCAACTCTCCTGCCTTCCCCGAAATTGGATATCGGAGGGAGAAAGTTTGCCTATCACGCGGTCATTACGAGGGTTCAATAGTCTGCTCAGGTTGAGCAGTTTCCTCTTTACATCGAAGATGTGACTAATTGGGAGCAAGAAAGAAGATGCGAGTGAAGATGACATGATTTGATAAGACACTCGCGACTAATCATCTTCCAGGATTTACTCATCAAGTCAGTCATCCGCATTTCCTTCATTAAATGAACATACGCCGACAGTGTTCAACTTAACTTTACATCTCACATCTGCTCATTAACGAATTTCCGGAATGAAATCCAGCATCCTCCTCATTACTTCCAATTTCCCATCTCTTTTCCTCCTCCTTCTCCAGACTAACGATCTTAGTTCGCTGCTGCTAATCATTTCGTCAACAGTAACTTATTTCATGTGGTCTCTCCACATACTTTTCTGGGGTGTGGTGCGACACTCTGGAAACTCGAGAAAAGTAAATTCCTCCATCATCCGGATCTATCTATGCTCTATATCCTCATTTTCCTCGTAATCTCCGTGAACAGTGTACTTTTCCTCCGTCCATTTGATCCGCTTACACATTTCAACAAAGGACAGAAACGTAATCTGATGGAAGGAAAGTTATCAATCTCAGATCACATTTACACATTTCTCCTCTCCGCAAAAAAACCCCAATTTTTTTTCTTTTATGCTTCGAATTATCCCGAATGTTGATGCGCAGATCCGGTATGAGAGTGAGAGGTGTGTGAGAGAGAAGGAAAGGCAGTGTCACCCAAACCAAACCACGACTGTGGATATATGCTTCAATTTGGACAAAGATCGCAGCTTCCGCTTTTGTCGGTGTGATCTGTTCCCCGCAGGAGATCAAACAAATATACAAACATTCGTACATTTTCTCCTCTTTCTAATGAAAAGCTGGGATGAAGCTGGAGACTAGGACGAGATGATGATGCTGATGCTGCTGCTCGTAACATGTATTTCCATTTCCAACTAAAGCGGCTTCAGATTTTACCTTTGTCGTGATTCAGCAGGGCTGTTGGGCGAGCCATTATTACTCCACGTCACATACACACACATTGACAGCGTGAGATGGCAATAATGATAATCATAGGAAAATGCGACTGTGGAATACAAAGATGTATGAGGAGCGATATGTGAACATGCATGTACTACATTATTGTTATGAACCTTGTTCTTCTGCTCGAGCTGGAGAAACTTTCCCGCAATGAGGCTCCCTTCCCATAAAAAGGTAGAGAGGAGAGAGAGAGAGAGAGAGAACACGGAGTCCATGTCGCATCCAGAATTCATGTTCGTGTAAGATTAGATAGGGAAATAGTTTCCCTTTTGCTCCACTATTATTCGAGTAAAAGATGTGCCAATAATGATGCGCTCAGAGGATGAAATGTGTATACTTACAGCAAAGCTTTCTCTCTCTCTCTCTCTCTCTTCACCAACTACGGAGAACACAATAGATCCCTCGTGTGCTCCTAAAGCTCTAATACCTTTTCCTACTCGTTTTGGGGGAAAGAGGCTTAGAGTTTCGCCGACATCAAGGGGATTTCTCTCATTTCTTCGGCTTCCAGAAGAGAGGAGCTAGTCCACGTTTATATTTTTTGTGCAGTGTCGATGTACCACCAATAATGCCACTACAACTCGCCTATCTTTCTACTTTTCCCCAAGGATGCATTACCCTGGCCCTCTCCTCTCTCTCTCTCTCCAGCAGATCCGACTGGACAAAATACGCAAGGAACTCAGACTTGAATTTTCAGTCGCAATCAAATTCACGAATGTACGAAATTCATTTGTTCGAAGAGAGCCAGTGGCACACCAACCGAAATTTGAGCCGATACGTATTTTTATTTACTTTTGTAACTCCGTAGTCTCTCGTCATGCATGATCATATCTCGGTGGACAAAGAGAGGATTTCGGGTTTCATTTCATGTTTAAATATTGCCCACGATATTAGGATGTACGTGACTTTGGATGTTATGCAAGCGATTAGAGATTAGGGAAAGGGCGACCTCGTAAAAATGAGTTTTGGAGAGAATCAACCTCTCTTTTTTGTGTGTGACATTCCGCAAGAGGAGACGGATTACATCCCATTTTTTATATTATGTTTTTAATAAAAAAGCATATGAATTCTGGACGAGCTGGATGTGAATAATAAGCTCTTGTCAGTTCTCCATTCAAGGAGAAAGGAAAATAATTTGTTTGGAGCACGGAAGAGCTGTGTGGTCCTAGTCGTGTGGCTCTTTGGTCAGCCATTGAACCCCATTCTTGCCTCTGGAAATGCACACAAGAACACGTCCGTTATTTACAAAATGTGAGCGTTTAATTCCAGATTCCAGATCCAGGTAAATATCCCGGAAACTACAAAGAAAGAAATTGAGCAGGATGGGCAGATGTGTAGTACTAGACCTGAAGCTCTTTAAAATCGGTGTTTGCACGAAACTGGATATCGAGATGCTAATTCCACGAGACGAGAGAGTCCTCCCTGAGGACACACTTCTCTATCTCCATTTTATCGAAAACTGGAACTGACGGTTGGATGTGCTCATCGTCACTTCAAACGTACCTGGAAGATTGCTCAGGGGAAAAGAGGTGCTCGTCTATATAGATGCGTATCTCCACTGGAACAACCACATTGCAAGGGAGCGCAGTTATAATTATGAGACTAAAATGGTTTACAACCGCACTAAAAATAAATGACAAGGCATCTGTGTATCGATTGAAGATAATTGTTGTTTTGTGTGTATCAGTAACAGCGAACGACGATGCTCAATTATTTAAAGCACGCATAACAGCTGTGCTTTAAATAATGAAAAGTTGTCTCTGAATTGGTTGTTTTAAGGGACGTACTGATTTTGATGGGCTTGTGTAATAATATGGAGATATGGACAGACGCTGGAGAGATTCGCGTGGATGATTAAAAATCAATTATGAAACGGATAGCAGTCTGCTTTGAAGGGTCAAAGTATCGCCCCCTAACGCCACGGTTCAATTCGATATTTTGATGCTGTTGGGGAGGTATGAAGAAAGGAAAGCCAATCAAATTGTGCATGATAATCAATCGCATTCGCCCTCATAAAAGTTATCGTATCAAATAACGGGAAAAGTTTCTCCAAGTCTTCTCAACTGTCTCATACGATTTTTATCTGGAGCAAAATTGTCTTGGAGAGCTCCAGCCTCCAGTCACTTCTGCTCCAGAGCGAGCAGCTAATGAGCCAATATAAATCAAATTCTCGCGACCATCTTTCAATTTGCAAGAGAGGAAACTAGGTTTTAATTGAGTTCTTTCCCCTCTCGAATGACAAAAAAATTTATTGGCGATCGAGACGAGGAGGGAAGGGTGTGCCCGTGTGCCTATCTATTATCAAAATGGGAAGAAAATCTCGTTTTAGTGTTTCTCCAGTCTTTTACATGCTCCATTCAAGTGTTCTCCACCTCCTCCATTGCACATTGCCTTCTTTCTGGAATTATATTTCTTTATCACTAATTTGTCCCTCCTTTCCTTCGTCTCCAGTGGCCATATATCTAGAATATCTACGTAGTTCTCTCTCTCTATTGTCGTGTTCGACAGTGCGGTTGCAGCAAAGATGTGATAAAATACAAAAGGACTAATTGCGATTGTGAGCGCAAGAAGTTGCAGGGGAAAAGGACCTTGAATTGCATTCTTCCCTCAAGAAAATATGATGGGCAACTCAAGATCCATAAAAATCTACTCGGGAGAAGCAGTGTAAGAGAGGAACATTGGAGTAGAGAGTAATTAAAGCTCTTTTGTCCTTTGTTGGTTCGCACGCACTGGCGACTGGAGAGAAGGGTAAAAGGAAAGTAAAAGTGCTTTTCCATGCGTTGTGGTGTGTGTGTGTACGCGCACGGGGGATGATTTACGGTCGTTAAAGAGGAAAGGAAATAAATGTCATCTCCTTTATTGTTTCCTCCGTTCATTTCAACTTCCAACTTGCAGCCTCTCCCAACAATGCTTTATGGAGGCAAGGTGAGTGCTGGAATGCCAATATTTTCAATAAAAAATAGAAGAGAAGGAGGAAAGTTTGGGCGATCAAGACAACTTGCTGATCGCGAGGAGATGCTTAACAAGATTTCCCCTTTATTGGATTTAGTGTCGATAATGGGATTGTAAAGGAGACAATCTACACTCACGACAGAGCGAAGAGATTTTTCGTAAAGAATCAGTTTTGCTGCGTAAGATGATATCAACATCATCAACAACTTGTCTAGTGCGATATATACTATCTACACTCATGATGGGTTATTAGAAAATATTATTTTTCCTCATCAACGTTGAAATTAAGCCACTTTGATAACTAACGGCAGGGCATGCCGTAGTCATTTTCACAAAATAATTAAAAGTACATGAATGATATGACACAAGGCAGCAAAGGCATTAACACTGCATATTTTGATTTTCACTTCTTTGCAAGGGAAAATGTAGGAATGAGTGAAAGGTGCCGAGGGGATATTTGTACAAAGATTGAAAGCCTTTTGGAAAGGGGACACGAGGACTAGTGCAGTGCAGCACCCGAAAAATAAATGATTAACTCTTTGATCAATGCTGATGGTGTGACGATGTCACAACAGATTATCACTGGCGTTCCTCACAAGTTTACGATGTGGTGGTGTCGAGTACAATCCAACTGATCCCCCTTTGAAAGTGTCAAAAGAGTTAAAATCCCTTCAAGTCATATCCACCCTCGACACTTTCACTAGAAACTCTTTGATTCCCATTTTTTGTGATGATCATGATCGGGATGGGGAACGTTGCCGAACTGTTGATTCACTCCTCTAAAATCTCTGACAGCTTTGGCTTTCGCTTTAATTGCTTTCTCTGAAATGAATCAAGATCAAAGGAAGTGGCGAGGCAGCTGGGATGCGGAGTAAATTCAACGTGTGAAATCCATGATCAAATTAAATCGTTCATCAGAGCTCCCGTATATCCCCATCCAATGCGTCAACAGTTTTTTGTTTGCCTTTTCTTGCGAATTAACTCTTCCGACCCTTTCAACATTTTTGAACTGGAGTTGAGCAAACGAGCACGATTTTTGATGGAAAATATTGGGCAAGTCACATTTTCTCTCGACTTTCACTCATGTATTTTATGGCCAATATATCTTTATCTAAACAGTCTCGCACGACGGCACGACAAATTCACTTCCGTTTTCTCCAGAGTAAAACGGTGGTTTTCTCTTGTAATAAAGGGAAAAGGATAAGTGGAAAATCGATAGGAGCAAGTCATTTGTGCAAGTACGTCACATACAAAAATCTACTTACTTTTCTCGTTCTGGTCATAAAGCCAAAGTTGGAGAGAGAGAAAAAAATTGCTCCCTCTCCCTTTCGTCGAGATAATAACTGGGGAACGTGACCTTTCCCTGGAATTGCCCATATCTTTAAGTCAAAAGCAATTTGAGATTAACTTGTGTGTGTTTTTCTCCTTTTGCCCACTTCTCATTCCAGAGGAAATGACTTGGTTTAGTAGTTGCCTACTCAAAAAATGTCGACTTCGTTACGTATAGAGAGACTGCGACCCTCGGAAGCACATGACCGATCACGTTAAACTATAAATGATAATCTGGCATCTAGTTTCCATTTCTGGTCCACCTTCCTTCTTACATCAAAAGCAACTTCTTCTCCTTTTCTGGAGAAGCACTACTGGAAAAAATATTACGGAGGGTTGAAGTCGAAGTTAGCTGGTTGAAAATGTGAAGAAATTTTCGTTTAAAAAAGTTTTGAATAGGCGCACTCATCCCCGTCCCCATTTTCCCGACTTGAGCACTTGTCTCGAGAAAGTCTGCTCAGCTCATTGAGTGAGAACGTGGAGAGCGGAGCAGAAAGCTGTATTTAACTTTTTTATACTTTTCAAGGGGAAAGTGAGGTAATAAAAAGCGGACATGATGATGATGTTTCTTCAGAAAGGGGAATAGTGCAAGGGTAGAGAGAGAGTCAGTTTAAAATGTTCCTTCTCAATATATTTTCCTGTTTCTTGATGAAATTCTTTTCGTAAGCTCAGGACTTTCATTCATTCATTCATTGAAGACTATACGGGAGAAGTTAGTGTGCACCTTGATTTAAACTCTTTTTGAGACTCATGTGCAAATGGAACATCTCATAACCCTTTGGAATGAACAAGCTTTTCATCTTTTTTGAAAGATTTTATTCCTTCGGCTCAAATAGAAAGAATCCACGTTTCACTTGTGTTCAGGGTGAAAGTTAAAACGGGATTAAGTAAATGAAGTCGAGACAAAATAGCGATTAAGTGCACACCTCTCTCCAAAATTGGTTGATTGATGAGAGATGTATGATCTTTTAGCCCGTTTCCTCCCTAAATTACTGCCCGCTCACAAACGTTAAAAGATTTTGTAATTTCTTAAATGTCTACACAAAATACTCACAAAAAGGTGAAAGTTTATAGAGAGACGCTGGGTGTTTTATTAGGTACATCATCACAGATGGCTTTTCCTCCCTTTCCCTCTCAACATGCTCTTTTTGATGCAGCTTCGTTGGCCAAGTGTGAAAAAGGAGCAGAGTAAAGTGTGCGATAAAAAATGTGAAAGGGAGTTTTATGTATTTGGCTGACTGTCGGAGTTGAGGGCTACGTACACGTGGAAAGAGGAACGATCCACATTCGGCATGTCTATCATTCTTTATGGATGACTTTTCCTGGAACACCTACAATAGACTTGGTCGCTATTCGCTATATAGTTCGCTCTCGAAGGATGTTGGGGAGATCAGCCTCGATGATGATCGAAATGAAGCGTGGAGAGAGAGGCATCGTTCAGCTGAAAACGCTTTTTATGATTATGACAACGATGATTATCCGCATTTTTTGTCTCTGCTTTGTCAACTTCAAAGCACTTATCCTTGCTCAAGAAAAGTTGAAAAGAGGAAGCACAATGCCAGGAAATTGTCAACGTTCAATAAAGAAAAGAGATCGAATAATGGTAACCTTTCATTTCACCCAAAAAGCTTCCCTTTTTCATTTTCCATCTACTTTTATGTGTTCAGACAGGTGCGCAGTTATCTGCAATATTTTTGCTTTTATTTTTTAAAAATTTCAATACAATTGCTCACAAAATACTTGTTCAAAAATGGAGATTGTGACAAAACTCTTTGAAAGGAATTAATATAAAAATGTGCGATCGCAGAACTTTTGTCTCGTGACTTTCTCGGAGCCACTTGAGTTGAGTCGCAGAAAGAGAAAGATGTGTAAGGTATGTAGAGACTGAAGAAAAGCGGATAAAGACAAAGGATCAGTTTGTGATGTGACATGTGAAACATGTATGTGTCTTCTAAAAGGAGTTTGAGTGACAGAAAGAATGGATAAGGAAAGACATGTTCCCTTTTGAATATTTTATTGCACATACCTTTGGCAAGAAACAATAAAAATTAATAACAAATGCCAAGCCAGACTCTCTACTTCACAAGCTTCTGTCCCCACGTTTGTAACATGCCGAGGCATTGGTAATTAATTAGAATATACAGGCTTTCAGGTGAAGCTAAAGACAGTAGTCAACGCGCGTGTGGAAAATGAATTTCAATTAAATTTTCTGAAAACTTGTAGGAAAGCGGGATCACAAGACAAGAGTGGTTTCGTCCTCTTTCTTTTCTACGGGAAACCACAATAACCAGATATAAGTAGTTTGGAGGTTTTGCATAAAAATATTTTTGAGGTGGAACAAGTGGAAAAGCTAATCAATTATTTATATTCATTATTCAGAGAATCGCACGTAATTTCTTATTATTCGTCGTAAGAGAGAGAGAGAGCATCATAACGAGAATAAAGTTGAGCATTGCCAATTGCCAATTTCCGCTGCAGAATTAATTTGCTTAACTTTCACTGCGGCAACTTTCCTCAATGGAAATTCAGTATTCCATGCATCTTTTGAAGATAGATGTCGACTACTGCCTAGCTGTAGTTTGCCAACGGTCTGGAGTCTGCACTGCTGGAGGAAGTGGAGAGAATTTAGTACTATATTTGGGCATATATCATTGGGAAAGTGGAGTATGATTCACTCATGTCATAAGGCCATATCATGTAGCAATTCGATTCAATATACAAAAACATCGATATGAGGATAATTGTGTGAGTGAAGAGAAGTTACATTGGCGGAGAACGGAGAACTAGCGTTGAGCATGCATAATGGTTGTGGCATGCAGACAAGAGAAGCGCATATGTATGCTCGCATAAAAAGGCTTTTCCATCTTTTTCGCCTTCCCCATTCGGCCGTAATAAAAGGGTATGCATTACTCCTTCAAAAGATTGACTGACTTTATTTCCCCCTTCTTGTCGTCCTCCTCAGGCTGAGTGAGTGAGTGTAGGAAGAGGAGAGGTGGAGTAAATGTAAGGTAAGAAGACGGAGAATATACGAACGTCCATAATAGCAGTCAGGGGAAAAATCAATTATTTAAAGATGCTCGTTATATTTTTCTGCTCGTGAAAGCAAATTTGGGGAAGAAGGAAAACAGGAAGGTACTCTCCCCCCTTCCTTGTGCATCCAATCTCCGTTGCACTTCCACCAGAAAAGGGTTAACGAAAATAATGCAAGCGAGCTAGACACGATAGACGTAATCGATTTGTAAAAGTTGAAATAAACTGGAATTTGCAGTCTTCTTGTGTTCCCTGTCAGCAGCAGCGAAAAAACATTTTTTGTGTTCGTCGTTCCTCCTAGAAACTTGTCCAACTTAATCCACATCTGCTTTGCTTAAGAAAGTTGGCGAAGAAATTAATGCTTTTATCGGAACAAACAAGACGCTACCTACGTCCCAAAATGTGCACACTTACGATTAGTCGCTCTCACTCTCGAGAATTTAACGTGCTTTTCCATAAAAATATTTGTTGTCTAAACAAATGCGAGTTATATTTAGTAGGATCTTGTGTTACGCATGCACATGGATTTATGAGTCTACATAATGCACGTTCGGTAAATAAAAATGAGATTACGAAGCATCGGACTGATTGAACTTGGCACCAACATCATATTCACTTTACAACATCCTCCGAACTGCGGAGAAAAACGGATTTTCGTATCGAGACAGCGACCCTTTTTAAAGCTCTTCTCTTCCACTTTCCTCTGACTTGCGTCACATGAATATTACGAAGGCTGGAGAAGAAACGATTTTGCCTTTTGCACATTTCACCTTGGGAAATGGGATGGATGATGTATAAGTGAAAGTTAAAAAATGGAGAAAACGACTTTGTGTGTGTGAGGAGCAAGACAATTTCCTCTCTTTTGCGACGGTGGGAGCAGCATTAGATGCGAAGAATAGGATATAGAGATCCCATCATCATCTTCGTCTCGTAGTCTCGTCTCTAACGAGAATGTGATATTTTACAAGAAAATAAATACCGGAGAAAAGAAGGGAAAAAGGTGATGTCGTAGTGTATTACAACTACATTTCCTTGCGACACAACCCAATTTTTTCTCTCTCTCCGACTCGCTCGTATTATTGGAGAGCGGGACTCTTGGAAACTGGGGAAAGCAACAGACTCAAGAAGCAATCTCCGTTTACCCAATTCGTTTCGTCTGATCGCACCAAAGTCGTGTTTCCTCCTGTCGTCACTAGCCTATAATAATGGATAGATGGCGAGTAAAATTTGTATCAGGTAATATGTCAGCTCAGAGAGAAGACCAACATCCTTTCTCTCTCTCTCTCTCTCAACATCCTTCCTTCCTCGAACGAGACAAGTGTGGCTTATATATTCCTACACTCCTTCAAAATCTCTCTCTCTCTCTCCGCCTTTTTAGGGAATTACGCAGAAGGGAAGAAAGTCGGTGGCTCTGGATATTTTTTCCTGGGGAAAAGCCTCTTACCTTAGATTACTTACTTTGTGCCGTCTTTTCCTCCACTCCATTCTTTAAAAAGGAAACTTTTCCTCTTTCCTTGAGCCGTGTTTACATTTCATCTAGTCATTGCATCGCACATACACTTTTTACTCCAAAGAGACTGGAAAAAACTGGAGAGAAGTTTTATATACGCGGATGGAGGAGAGGAACACGTAGTGCGGCTTAGTTAGACTCTCTCTCTCTCTCTCTCGCAGTGAGTCAGTCAGTGGCTCATTATTTTCTTGATGAAAGTAACACACACACACACGACGCATAGATAGATACAAGGCAGATGGAGTAGATGACTTGAATTACTTTTCTTCTCCTTCTTAGCTTTCACCATGCCCATCATCATCATCGTTGTGATCACCATCTTGATGTGTTTCTTTTCATATAAAAGAAAGTATGTATGGCGAAAAGCTATTATTTCCAGTTGGAAAGGATTCTCCAGTTAACTGCTCGTCCTCCTTCAATGAGCAAGGCAATAATTTTCCGAGATGGAGAGGCAGGGAAGTAGAGAAGCGTACAGCAAACTATACGAATCCTGTCTTTTCCTTCCTTCGTCGTCTTGCCTTGTTATGTCCCATGTGTACTTTTCCGTATCATCATTACTACCGTCATCAGCATCAGCATCATCATTAGACAAAAAATATATTAATAGAGTTTCCCCTTTTCCTCTTCGCTGGCGACGCTAGAGAAAAAAGACTTGAGCAGATAGAGTGGAGAATGTAGGTAAATATAAAATGAACATCTCGTGTATTATGTCCTCCTCTGCACTCTGCACACACATCCATTCAACTTTTTTCATTTTTGTAAAATTCAATCCAGCCCAGATGTTTACTCACACACGAGATTATCAAGTAAAAAACTCAATATCTTTAATTAGAAAAGTTGGATAATGAAAATGAAGTGCGGGAGCCGAGATTATATTTACTTTTCTGATTCTCTCCTCCGTCCTTACTCCTTCCTTCAGCGAGTAAAAAGTGGAATGAGGAGTGGAATCAGGGTCAACAGTCAAATTGGATTGGATGAGATGATGCTGGATGCGATCTGTGAAATGTGAAGTAGTGATATCGCACCACATGCCATCATGCAGCCATCATGCTATCGCACATTTCCACTCATCTCTTGTAATAGGCATCATAATAATCAACATCAACTCGACGAGTGTGATGTGAGCAAGTGTGGCAGCACCAGCAAAAAAGTTTTGTACATTTTCACAATTTTTTGGGGGAATGATGGCAATTGCGGGCGGGAGACGCCTCATCCCTTCTGCTCGAGTCTATAATAATAATCGTAATACCTGAGCTCAACTGACATTCCTTCTGAAAATACAAATATTAAATGTGCCATAAATATGTGCATAGCTTCAGCTTCGCAGAGAGCCACAAAGAATGTAAATGTCCCCTTTTCGGTCATTGACACTCGTCCACAAAGAAGAGGGCATTTTTCATCGGAATGGCTGGAGAATGTGAGGATACACATACAAATTATGGTTATTGCACGGTGATAAGGTGAAGATGAGTGTGTATGGGGGAGTCTTATCTCATCATCACTTCTTGTCCTCTCGCGTGCACTACACCCTCGACGCTCGTTGCTTATCATTTTAGATGTTGTGTGTGGATTGGTGAACGTGAATTGTGGTGGAATGGACAAACTGCAGAGCAAAGGTTTTCATCATTTCCCATTCAATGGACCCCCGTCATAAAATCCCTTTCACCTGCTGGATCCTCCGAGTCCGTACAGCACTCTCGAGACGAGCAGTGAGCGTCATATCATGTTGCAGAATACATTCTATTTTTTGCTATAGACTCCATTCTCGACTTCATGTTACGTTACACCAGCTGACATTGTGACGCTATGAATATTTTTATATCCTGGATGACGATGATGGTGACGATAATAGGGAATAATTATCATTTGGGCGGCCTTTTGAGGATGAGGAAATGGGGGATGAGTGTTATTAGCGTTGGAGCGTAGTGCGCATATTACGACAGTCGTTTCCCCATCAAACGATTATGCTCCACTTTTACTCGACCATTTCTTCCGAGCACCAAATTGCACAGCTGCTCTCTCCTAACAACAACTAACTAATCGTAAGTAGCGACATACACAACCAGACTCAGACGATGGCTCTCGTGCGGCTTCCTCCACAAAATACAATGGAAAAATGTGCTCACGCATTTCCACGGACATTGATCATCATCATCTCGAATGTTTGTCTGAAAGTAATTAAAAGCTGACATGTGATACGGATACCTTGGAGTCGAAAAAGGCTACCTCTCCCAGCTTAACTTTGGAAACATGAAACTTCCATTCCAATCCTATTTTTTTGTCTGAAGCCATATCAATCTCGAGTAGATTTTCTTGACGACGACGACGAAACAATGGAACACACTTTCCCTTCGTACACGACACTTTTGCAAATCAGTCAAAGCAAAATAAATCTCTTTTGCTTTTCCTGTCTCCTTCCCCGTCTTTCTGGCGTAATGCAATTGAAAAAAGGTCAATAAAAATCTGAGCTGGAGCGTTGGAGTGTCGAGAGCGGAGAGAGAGACAGAGGCTGGGAGAGAAATGAAGGTTGATCAAATCCACATCTCAGCTAAACAAAAATCCATTTTACTTTTTTCACTAAGATTTCTCCAACTTGGTTTCCAGCTCCACAGCTCAGAGATCCCTCATCATCAGCTTCTCTTTCTCTCTCTCTCTCTTCGCCTCTGGCTTTCCCTAAAAGTTTTCTCAGCTCAGCGTGGGTGAAGACGACGACGTGTGCATGCCGATGGATGTTGTTGATACATGTGACAACGCAGACAGAATACCAAAGTAGATCTCTGACAAGGGAAGGTTTTCAGTGGGGCCATACACTAACACTTACGAAATATAATTTCTGGGTCAATTTTTTACCCT
>JAQFZW010001944.1:0-21235 GCA_034687055.1 Heteromurus nitidus
GTCACATTCGTAACAATGTAGCAAGCTACATCTGTCACAGAAAAGAGCAAAATTTAGGTCCTCATGTTACCCCTGTGCTATAGTGTTATTATCTGCAATCTTTTACTTTTCTTTCAAAACATTATAGTGCACTATGGCGAACACGCTCCACAGGCGAAGGCCATCGGTTCTGGGGACAACCCTCACTTCCCTGAACTGGAGATGCAGTTATCTGCTTGGTTGACGGAGACAATTGCAAAACGACGCGAGGAAGGCATTCAGACAACACCATCCTCTAAAGAAATTAAAAGGATGGCCCGTCTAATTCATTACAGCAATTGTGGAGAGGCTGTAAAGTTTGCTGCAAGTTCATCTTGGTATCAAGGGTTCATGAACCGGTTTGCTGAGGAACCGGACGAAGACGACGAAGACGACGAAGGACAAATATGAGAAGTCCGCAATATTGTTGAGTTTCGAAGGCTTGGATTGAGACCGTTCAGCATACGATCAAGACTACACCCCTGTATCATGAATAATTGGTGTAATGCATATTTCTTTTGGGAAAATTGTACAGTACAATAATAAAACAAACTGATTCTGAAGTTTTCATTTATTAAAATGGTAGTTGGTCAACATTCGTTACGACCCCCATCAAATTATTGTTTTGAAGTGCCATCATGTTGAAATGCAATCCATACGTTAGCAAAGCTTCCAAATTGTAAAATAAAAGTGCCTTTCCGAAAGATGTGCTGACCAGAGAAGCGAGCTTTCTCAATGATTCAAATTCCTGAAGGATGGCTTCTGTTTCGATTTTCGCAGGAATACGAATTTCTTTCTCCCCGAAAATCGTTTATTCCCGTTCTCAATCACGTGAAACTGAAAATCACATTTGTTTCCAAAATGGGAGAGACACTAAGTTGACGGATGGGTGCCTGTTTACTGAAATCAATCATTTACTCTTTTCTCGTGCACATTTCACAATGCACATCTAATCAACATAATACTCTCGTTGAGTGTACAATCAATAAGGTTTGGAAGGAACAGAAGCAATTTTTCATTGCAAATAAATTCGCCAGCCAAAAACTTGAATATTTTTCTCAATATACGTATTAAACCATTATTAAAAGGATTACAATTGAAGCCTTCATTACGGAGAAAGTATATATTATGTTAATCTATCAACTATCAATTGTCGAGACTTGAATGCATACACTATATAGGCTACTAGTTTTTAGCAGTTTGATTGCATGGTCAACATGAATAATATCAGTAGGTTTTTTGCGTTACGTATAATTCAATTAAAATTAAAAGTGGCATTGTATAATTCCTCCCTCAATTGCTTCTTCGTCCTACAATAATGAAAACTTATTGAAAACAGCAACTGCAACCGTGCATGAGAACTTTCTGACAGCATAGATAAAAGCAACCTTTCACCAGAAAAAAATGGCTACGAGTTTCCTCCACGTTTATCACAACTTTATGTACTTTCTCCTGTTGAGTCCTTACCGGTTTGTGGAGAACAAGAAATCTGGAATTTTTCATGCCGTGAGTTGGCGTCCCCACAAGGTAAACGCGTAAGCACTATAAATGTTTCGTTTCTTCAACATTACTACTTTACTCATGTCTCACCAGATCATTTGTGGATTCAACTCTCTTCTTGTCGCATCCATTTACGTGGTTCGAGCCCACCACGCACTTCAACTTGCACTTTCTCCATCCTCCAAATCCAGCCCAGTCGCCGTGCTCACTTTCGTCGAAAGGAGTTTCTCGGTGATCTTCAAGCTTTCTCTCTTACTAATGTTTTGGCGAGACCAGGATCGCACTTGTGAAATTCTCAACGCTTTCACCCTCGATCCGCACCTACATCATCTTCGTGGAAGTAGTCGAATCCAATCCCCTTTCTTGATTTCATTTTGCCTTGGAATTCTTGCGGTGGCGTCTTTCGTCAGAATTATTTCTCCAACAACGACAGCAGGAATGACTGACCCAAATTTGTCCTCATTTCAAACTAATTACTCTTTCACATCATGGCTTTCAAACTCTAACAACCACGCGGCACCTATCACTGTCAGCGACAACTTTCTTACATTTCACTTGACTCCAAATGCTGATCTTGATGCGGGGTGGCTATTTCTGGCTAGTTTAATTTTCTGGGCGGTTTTCTTACGAGCAATTACGGGGTTCTTCTCGGACACCGCAATTCTCATTCACATTCTAACACTGCTAGTCCCGGTAAAAGAGTTTTCTCAAGAGTTGAAGCATAGCTTCGATTTCAGTTGGGGGAAGAGAAAGTTGGAGACCACGCTAATGACAGTAGGCAGGTCTAACTGGCAGGTGGTCATTATTGGTCGATTTGAATCCCTCAAAAAGTTGGCTGAGTTGCTGAACTCGACTTTTGGAAGACTACTTCTGTTCTACTTTCTGGAAACACTGCTCACCTACGGATTACACTTTCGTCAGATGATTTTTCAGCGTAATTCGGTGGCAGGGATTGTGACAGGCGTCTACTACATTCTCGTGTTTCTCAACTTTTACGCTGGGGCATATATTACCAGACGGGTAACAGAGACTCAATACATCATATATTTTTTATTATTGCACAATGCACATTAAACATTTCCATTATTAACTGGTCTTCGTCTCATTCATGCGCAGATGGTATTCTTCAAGCAGTGGTTGTTCGAGAACAAACGGACACTGATGATAAAAAGTAGTGAAGTTGTCTTGATTCTGGATTCATTGGCAGCAAATTCTGTAGGGATCTCAGCCTGTGGCGTCTTCACAATTACGTATTCTTTCATTGGGACAGTATGTACACAGTATAGTAATCATAAAATAAAACGATCTTCTGACGCAGCAAATGGTAAATTATTGTGAATAATTGCAGAGATATTAAATTGTATGTTTTTTGATCAGGCAGTCGGAGTGATGTTAACATTTCTCATTCTGAACTTGCAATCAATGTGAACAAAATATGTGGAGTGTGGAGTATGCGAAGGTGGAAATTGAAGGCTACCAGACGTTACGGGTGTCCACGTTTCGAGTATCTACATATGTATTTTGCTGCACGTATCTAACTGGCTAAAATTGAATTTTATTCCTCGATGAAATTTTTTGTCCATGGTTTAAAGATTTGCGGTATGTATAATATGTGTATTTCAATCTGTAATTCTCAAGATGTGACTACAAAATATATATTATACTATGCGTAAAAATTGCACACATTAAACAAGACGCGATCATTTTCTTCGTAACTGTTCAGTCCAGCTCCAACATGAGAATTTAATACGTTTACCAAATAGTGAAAGGAATCCTCTTACCTGTTACATTTCCGCCCAAAACAAACAATTCAAATGATGTGTACCCAATGAATCAACATATCAAATATTTAATCCACGCGTTCGGGGTGTAACCAGCAATTTAATTTCGCAAATAAGATTGAAATGCTTAACTGCCTAAATTATCGATAGCAAGTAGAGATGTAATACTAAAATACTAACACGGAATTCAATTCCATTAAACATTTTGCTCCTCATTGAACGTGGAACATAATGTTACACAAAATAGACACGTAACCAGTCAAAACCCTACAAAAAATGTCGACAAACTTTCTTTGTACCTTCCATAACGTAATGTACTTTCTCTTGTTGAGTCCATTTCGATTTCAAGAGACCAAGAAAACTGGTGCTTTCCTCGCTGTGGAGTGGCTTCCTCAAAAGGTATACAAAAGGTTTCGCGTTTCGCGTTGAGTCTAGAAAATTGGTATGAATTGTTGTCGGTTAATCACGAGTTACTTTATTCTGCCATACAGATCATATGTGGCATCAATTCTACCCTTATTCTAGCCGCCTTCATCTTAAGAGTTTGCTCTAGAGTGAAAGAGCTTACACTGTTCCCATCTTCCAAACGAGGCTCGATTGAAGTTCTCACTTTAGTGGAAGTTATATTCGCAGCTTTAAACATGTTCTGTTTCTTTCGAATGCTGTGGAGAGGAAAGAACCTCACTTGTCAAGTTCTCAATTCATTTACAAGTGACCCTCACCTTCACTCGTTGAAATGCAACACCAAATTTCAGCAGTCTCGGCCCTTCCTCTACTTCTGTCTAGCTTTCCCTACACTCGTGGCAATATCAAGAATGATTTCCCCAACGACAACACTTCGCACACTCGATAACCCCACGTTAGTTTTCAAAGCACCAGATTCCATTTCCGCATGGTACGCTGACCTAAAGGGGGAGGTCTTCAGAGTTCTGTTTCTTCAATCAGTCGACATCAGCAAATGCATTTCTGGATTTGGGGAGATATTGTTGGTCGTTTCTTTTGGATTTGCACTCTCCTCTCGAGTTATCGCCGCTTTTATGTGCGACATTGCAATTCTTATGCACATTTTAACGTTGTCCTTTCCGGTAAGCGAGTTCATAAGTCAATTGAAAAACGACGGGGATGAAACTCGACAAGCATGGGAAGCGACTCCTGCAGAGGCGAATGTTGTGCTTCAGCTTCAGCGGTATCATTCCCTAAGAAAATTGGCTGCCCTCGTTAATTCCTCCATTGGGAGGACACTTCTTTTCTATCTTCTGGAAGCTATGATAAACTACGGATTACATTTTAACGTGATGCTATTCCAAGTGAATTACGTGATGGCGTTAGTAACCGCTACATACTACATTATCTTGTTCCTGATTTTCCTTTTTGCAACGGAGATCTCCGGAAAGGTTAAATATATTTAATGATGAATACAATTGGGTATGCATATTTGCTACAAAATGCTTTTTAATTGTAGATGGGCTACTTCAAACAGTGGCTGTTCGACAATCAGCACACCCTACAACTTAAGAACAATGAGGTGACATTTTTATTGGATTCAATTACTTCGAACTCTGTGGCTATTTCAGCGTGTGACGTGTTCGTGATGACGTATTCTATGCTTGGAGCAGTGAGATAACAACAGCATTGAAAAATGAATTTAGGCATAATTTTGTAAAATGTAAAATGCGTCCTTATATGTATTTTGATGCAGGCTCTCGGTGTACTCCTAACTTTCTTCATTCTGAACATGCAATCATTATGATTCGGATTGCCTAAAGGCGGGTACATCGGGGGACGACAGGGGAGTGTCGATATACGGATCTTGTTTTTTATCAATTAAATTATATATTATTCGATTGACCCGGGTGTAGTACGTCTATCATGAATATCAATTTAGTACGTGGGACCGTGGGAGTCATTCCAGCGCATGGAATACTCATATACCACTTCTTTCGAGTTTTTAATAATCTGAAATGGACTCGGAGGAAAAATATTGAAAATGATAGTAAACATAAAGAAATTTAACTGCCAACTTTAATGCGCTCACCAAATCGATCATCTCCAAATGGCCAATAACCAGAAAAATAAAAAGTGAGGAGTCCTTCCACCCAAGCATAATATTTCAAATTAGTAATTATATAAACATAATGGATCTATATATATATATACATATATAGGTTCATGGTGGGACAAGCAATTTCATTTGACAAGCAAAATTCGAGATGTTTAACTACTTAAATTATCCATATCAATCGAAGACGTAATAATAATAAGAAATTTAATTCCATTAAACAGTGTGTCTTGTTAAGCCAATCAGTGAACATACGCCATACGCCACAAAGTAGACTCAACCAGAAACCCGTACGAAAAAATGTCCACAAATTTTCTTTGTACCTTCCATAACGTAATGTACTTTCTCTTGTTGAGTCCATTTCGCTTTCACAAGGACAAGAAAACTGGTACTTTCCGCGCTGTGGAGTGGCTTCCTCAAAAGGTACTTAAGAGGTTTCACATTCGAGATCAAAATTTTGTCGCTTACTTAAAGAATAAAGTCTTTTTGTGTGTAACTTTTGTACAGATTCTATCTGGTATCAATTGTACCCTCGTTGTACTCTCCTTCATCTTGCGAGTTTGCTTTAGGGTGAACGAGCTGACACTGTTCCCATCCTCCAAACGAGGCTCAATTGAAGTACTCACTTTGGTGGAAACTGTATTTGCAGTCTTCTACAAGTTCTGTTTCTTCCTAATGTTGTGGCGAGGAAAGAATCTCACTTGTCAAGTTCTCAATGAATTTACAAGTGACCCGCATCTTCAATTGTTGAAAAGCACCAGAAAATATATTATGTCTCGTCCCTTCCTCTACTTCTGTCTAGCTCTCCCGGCACTCGTCGCCATGTCCAGAATGATTTCCCCAACGACCACACTTCGCACACTGGATAATCCCACTTTGATCTTCAAAGCACCAAATTCCATTTCCGGTTGGTACGCAGATCTAAAGGAAGAAGTCCTACGGGTACTTTTTCTCCAGTCAATCGATCGACAATCCATGAAATGTATTTCTGGATTTGGAGAGATATTTCTGGTTCTTTCTGTTGGATTTGCACTCACTTCTCGAGTAATTGTCGCATTAATGTGCGACATTTCAATTCTTATGCACATTTTAACTTTGTTCTTTCCCGTGAACAAGTTCATAAGTCAAGTGACAAACTCCGGGAATCAAAACCGAAAGGTACTATTGGACGCCTGCTCAATACAACAGGAAATGACATCGGTAAAGGCGACTATTCTGCTTCAGCAGTATCATTCCTTGAGAAACCTGGCTTCTCTCCTCAATTCTTCCATTGGGACGACCCTTCTTTTCTATCTTCTTGAAACTATGATCAACTACGGATTACATTTTAACGTCATGCTATTCCAAGTGAATTACGTGCTGGCATGCGTAATTGCTACATACTACATCATTTTGTTCATGATTTTCCTTTTTGCAACGGAGATCTCTAGAAAGGTTTTTAGTGGACGATTTAAATTATTAAATAATAATTATATTCTTTGGTGTAATTGTGATCGATAATATTTCCTGTAAAAATGCTTCAATTTTAGATGAACTATTTCAAGCAGTGGCTATTCGACAATCAACACATCCTGCCACTCACAAACAAGGAGGTGACCTTCTTGTTGGATTCGCTAGCATCGAATTCTGTGGCCATTTCAGCGTGTGATGTGCTCGTGATGACGTATTCTATGCTTGGAGCAGTAAGATAAAACAAAACCCAACCTTAAAATTTATTTACTTAAGGAGTCAGCATAATTTAGTAATGCATAATAATATTATTTGGATGTAGGCCGTAGGGGTTCTTATAACTTTCTTCATTCTGAACATGCAATCAACATGATTGGGGTGTAGGTGAAATATCAGTGAATGCATTATTTTAATATTTTAGAAACAAATGTCAACAAAAGTAACTTGAATTAGGGAAGGTTCTAAAGTAAGTTATTACTTGATTGAACGCAGAGGGGACCTAGTAAAATACTCCCTCACACCTTCACCTTCAAAACCTATATTGTCAAGTAATTTTATGCCACTGGAGTGACTGGAGTCTTTTTTTCCTTGATTTTGTGTTTGACTGCATCTGGGGATGGCTGCAAACTTTCTCCACGTATATTTAACCTTCACTTACTTCCTCTTCTTGTCTCCGTATCGATTTCGTTGGAACAAGAAAACGGGATTGTTTCACCCTGTGGAATTCCTTCCACAAAAGGTTTATTTTTATACATCTTTTTGAAATTGAAAGGTATCATGTTCTGAACATCGCAAATGTATCAAACTAAACTAATTATATTAATTTGATTTGCTTCAAATTTAGATTCTTTGTGGCATATGTAATATCCTCATATTGCTAGCGTACCTTGGTAGGATCAAAATCGCAATGAAGATGATCAAAGGGCCAAATCCACTCTCCGTCCTAACCTTCTTCGAGCTGGTTATTTCCGCTCTGTACAAAATCGTACTAATCGTAAATTTCTGGCGAAGAAGGGATACCATTGGTCAAATCTTGAATTCATTCGTCTCTGATCCGTATTTGCAATCATTGCAAAGTAAGTCTCGCACTCAGTCCCGCATTCGCATTCTTCTCTCACTTTGGCTAGGGTTGCATGTCGTTGTTGCGGCTGCCAGATTGATATCCCCAAAATCATCTCGTCTTCTTGGCTACTCCCTCCTCCCATCAAAGTTCCAGCTTTTGGAGTCGATGTCGGATTGGCAGGAAGATCTGAAAGTGGAAGCGAAGCGACTATTTCAGTACGAGAATCTTTGTTGTGGAATATGTTGGACTGTTGGAATTTCAATTATGCTCACCTTGAAATCTATCGTTGGATATTTCGCCGATCTCGCCATTCTCATGCACATTCTCACCTTGCTAGTTCCTGTGAGAGAGTTTGCTAAACGATTGAAAACGACAATGACAAAGGGTCATAATTCAAAGAAAGTAGATGGGTGGTCCTTGCAAGCGATAAAGCTCGAGGGGGAAGTCGTACTTGAACAATATGAGTCGTTGAAGATGTTGGCGGCCCGTCTCAGCTCGGTGATTGGGGTACCACTACTTTTCTATTTGGGAGAGACTTTGCTCCAATATGGATTGCATATTAATGTCAATTTGTTTGAGGAGGAGCTTTTTCTCAGAACTGTCAATGGTCTGTTTTACATCATGATTACTCTCATTTTCACCCTTTCATCCGAAATTCCTCGACAGGTGAGTGAGAAGTGCGAGCTGCTCATTTTTGTCGACGTTGGTTAGTATAAAAGTCAACGATTTATTTTATAATTTTCAGATGAGCTACTTCAAACAATGGCTTTTTGAGAATCGACGATTGTTACCATTGGACAGCAATGAAACGCAGTTTCTATTAGATTCTTTGGCTTGCAATTCCGTGTCGATTTCCGCTTGTGGAATTTTCGCAATGACGTATTCGTTCTGTGGCTCTGTAAGTGTTGTCAAATTGCATAAAATCTACTAATAATGAGAGCTAGTGGGCGAGAAACAACAAATTGATTAGAGTGATTTTTATCAAAATTGCAGGCTCTAGGAGCAATCATCACCTTCTTCATTCTTAGTCTACAATCATCTAATGGATTAAAAGCAGATTAGAGCTTTATAGAATTATTATCAAATTAATAAGCTGAAAAATTAAGGAGTGACCACACGACGCCTTTTTAAGCATATCGTCTCCTAGTTTCAAAATATAGCAATTCAACCGAGTTTACAGCACTTAATAATTTTCTATTGATTTATACATTATATATTAACTACAAGGGAAAATTGTGTAACATTTTATTGTGGTACCTTTTGAATTTTTGATTGGAACTTCGACAATTTCACCATTTCATTCCAACTTTACATTTGATGTGAGAAGCAGGAGTGGTGCACCAGAGACATATTTCTATACTTTCCAGTCGCCCTACAAAGTAAACATCCAAATGACAACCAATTTTCTCTACGTCTACATCCGCTTCTCATATTTTATCTGCCTGGCCCCATTTCGATTTAGGAAATGTGTGAAAACGGGTAATTTTATGGATGTGGAGTGGCTTCCACAAAAGGTACCATTGAAATTATTAATCTTTTTACCATATAATCTTCATGTAAAATGTAATTGTTGTAACAGTAGAAATTATTGTCAACAGATTATCTGTGGCATCAACTCCTCTCTAATTGTACTCATCTGCCTTGCGAAAGTAAATTACTCCCTGAACCAAGTCATTTTAAATGACTCCAGCACAGTTCTGACCTTCTTTGAAACAACTCTGAGCTTTTCGTATAGAATCGTTGTTTGTTTCCGATTCTGGAATATGAAACATTTAATTGGTGATATTCTAAATTTGTCATCGTCCGACCCGTACCTACTCTCTATGAAACCAAAGGGTTTCCAATCCCACTTCATTCTCTACTCCTGCTTTGTTTTATATACTATTCTTGCTATTGCCCGACTATCATCCCCAACTTCAACTTCAATTATCAGTCTGAAAAGATCAAACACGTTGAAATCATTTAATTCCATTGCGGAATGGTATGATGACCTGAAGCAAGAAGTGAGCTTGATAATTCCAGTAGACAGATTGGAAATTTCCAATCCATGCGAAATAGCATTGGTTCTTGGAGTAGGTTTAGGGTTCATTTCCAGACTTTTGCTGGACCTCTTCTCAGAGATTCTGATTATCGTCCATGTTCTAACGCTGCTCTACCCTGTGCAAGAGTTTTCACAGCAGCTCCAACTCGAAGTTGCGAATAAATGCAAAAACAAAGCAAATGACAAGTGGGCATTGGAAGCGATCAAGGTGAGAACGGAGGTGATTATTTTGCAGTACGAGTCCCTCCGCGAGTTGTCATCTCTCGTCAATTCATCGATTGGGCCAACAACGCTTTCGCTCTTCTTGGGGAAGTTTGTGCTTTCATATGGACTCCATTTCACAGTGAACGTGTTCCTGTCAAATTACCTTCTGAAGGTTGTCTACACACTGTTCTATGTGGTGACAATATATACTTTCGTTTCTGCGGCGGAGGTTAACAGGAAGGTAAAATGAGACATGCGATGAATATTGATAATGATGCTAAAAATTTAGGATAGACAAAAAACTAGATTTTAGACTTCGAAAGAGTTTTTTTTACATTTATTCTAGATGGCTGTTTTCAAACAGTGGCAGTTCAAATACAGAAGATCCCTAGTGCTGACAAGGAATGAGTCGATGTTTTTGCTGGATTCGTTAGCAGACAATTCCGTTTCCATTTCAGCGTCTGGGGTGTTCAGCATTACATATTCGATGATTGGAGCCGTAATTCCATAACAAATGAATCAGATCAAGCAAGATCCTGTATAAACATTTTAATCAATAAATTTTAAAAGCTAAAATATGTATTCATCTCTGATAGGTTCTGGGCGCCTTAATTACGTTCCTTATTTTGGATATTCAAAGCAGTCAGAGATAATCGCGTTGACTCAGGAGTCATCATCTTGGATTTAGAGGACTTAAACTTAAAGTCATACAGAACATCGTCAAACAATTTAGCAGCAAGCCAGCAATGGATAAAAACGTGGTGATCACACAGGACATGGTTGGTGGTACCTTAGTTTGAAACGTATATCATAAATGTATGCATACATTTGTTCTAAAAAATATGACTATGGTTCTGATAAAATAGTGAAATGCAAAATATTAAAAATTAAAATGACAGGTTCATGTGAAGTTCAATCATGTCAATCAAGTTAGCAAAAAAATATTTGTACCACTTTCCAATATACTCATATTTCCAAGAATTAAGAGAGCAAGTACACATACTTACAGATTACTTTTGCGAGTGTTGACACCAATACCGAAGACTTCCTTTCGTTTACTTTATCCCACCTGCACAAATGGCGAAATAAATGTCGAAAACCCTTGTCAAGCCTAACTGTAAAATTGCTTACACTGTTATTCAGTGATATGGTCAAGGCACGCTATGTATTCAAGACTCGTGGACTGTAATTTTGCCAATTGTATCTAGTATCTGCCTACTTTTGACAATTACATTTAAAACAGTTTGTCATTCTTTACAACCATATTGGTTTGCATTGTGCTTTGAATTGAAAATTGAAAATCATGTTCCATGCTGTACACGCCATGCTTCAGTTCATATCCTGTACAATCCGTTATCTGTTCCGTTTGAGTGAATCTTAGCATGGTATAGCCTCGCCAATCTTGACCAACTTTTTAGTGAGAAATCTTGAAATGCAATCTTTTATCATGACGAAACCTGTACGTGCAAATCATCCTAATAATTTTAATATTGACACTCGGTTTTATTAGAAGACGACTTCATCATATTTGGAGGAACGGGGCAAATTAAACAAGCGAGACACTGAGCTGCTTAGTAAATTGCAGTTTCGATGCGAAATATCACCAAATAGTAATGCGATATGTGTACGTGCAGTGCAACATTTTAACGGTGGTGGTGGTTACTGGTTAGTTGGTTACTTCTATTAAAGTTACAAATACGCCAGGTAGACAGACATTAACATTAAACAAGGGTATGGATAGTTTCTTGTACATGTCAGCAAGTGGTAACATTCAGATTCAATTCAACTAGCAGTCGCGATTTGTCACACACAGTTTTCAAAAAATTCACAAGTACGGATTCATAGCGTTTAACTGTTCGTGAATGACAGTTTGTTGGAATTAATCGCATGAAATATGAAGCGTACCATGCATTTTGACAGAAAAGGAGGTGAAACTAATGGCAAACAATGATTACTTATGGACCAAGTGCAAAACTATTTAGCTATAACTCGTAACACATCAAAGGACGTGAGCTGGCTATACCTATAGACGGATTTTTTGCCAGGGCTATGTCAACGGTATTCATGAAGGTATGACGTGTATGACTGTAGTGTGGAAAAATGGACTGTTTTATATATTTGATGTCTTTCGTAGAGCACCAATCATATTTAATCTCATTTTTTTCGTTTTCCGCATATATCAGTACAGTACGTGTCATTTGTCATGAGTAATTGCTTGTGTGTAAAATCGACACTGGCAAAATCGTGGGTGTAGGGAATATATATGTACATCATATTCTCAAACGCAGGCCCATTAGGAATATAGAAAGTCACTTTGTTCAAACATATTGCAAAATGTTTCATATCCGCCAAGTGCATCTATACATTTAACTGAGATTTCGTTTCTTGCATGTGTGTATGTTTTGTCCCCTCTAATAACATTCTCACAATTATACATCAGCATTCTAGCAAGAAATTCATGTGTTTGTGATGACAAGTAATTCGCAAATACTCTCGTTTACGTTTTATACTTAAGCTTTGCTAACTGAGAAGCTATAAAATCTGATATTGCTCGACAAATCTCTCGATTAGTACATTGCGTGTTCTCGTAAGCACGCATCATCTTGCCTTCCTTCAAGACCTTTGACAATACTTATTGTTAGGGATTCCTCGCTTATGCAAAACCGGTAGTGGCTCATTTTATCAAATAAAGAAAATCACATCGCAAGCTTCAGCGTGTATGTATCTTCACACACACAAATTGCATTAAAGTGACGGAAGTGTATCAGTCGCATAGCGTTCTCGCATAATATACTCTTTTTTTATTAAAAATGCAGAATAATATGCTTCACCGCCCCCAGTAAGTTCACATAATTTAAGCGAAATTCGAACAGAATGTTTGTTGTTGCAGAAAAGGAGAAATGGGGAGTAATCGTTGAAGGAATTCTCAGAAGAAGGACGTTGCATAAACACACTCTTGTATTCATTTGATTTAGGTGGCTTTGTTCATTTTTTGTGTGTTGAAGTTCCATTCAAGAAATGGTGTGCATTGTTGATGCAAATCTGGACACAGAATGTATGTAACATTGTAATGTCGACTTGTAAAGAATTCTTTGACTCTCTGATCAATCCATTCATCATACTCAGACAAATAATAATTTTTGTTTATCAGTGCCAGCATCAATACAGTGGGGCTGTGTCGTGTGTGTGATATTTCATTCCTGGAGCAGCAGAATAGTATACGTTCAAATACCGCTGTGTATCTGTGGTGTTCTTGTAGTAAAAACGACTCGGAATCCCAGTTTTCCTGTGAAGCATACGCTTATAAAAGTATATGCAAGACTAAAGACTTTTTGTGCTTAGATATTCACTTCTTGAGGAAGCCCGGATCACTTGTCTTTATTCACATCGATATTATATTATTGACTTCATTTGACGTGATTTGACCTCGACTCTACGTGTCGTGGCTCTGCGTATGAAAGGAGTTCTCAAAACTCCCAATCTCACTCCTTATCACAAGACACTTTGACGTTAGCATAGTCCCCATGCTTACATACGTCACATATATTAAGCACATATACAAATCAATATGCATGTTGTTTCTTAAAATGATTTCATGATATAAATAATTATAATATTATTTACGTGCTTATTGAGGAGTCTATAGGCAGTCTTTTCTTTACTTGTGATTAGAAATGGGCGTGCTCCTTGATGACCAGCGGAGGACAAATTGGGAGAGTGTAGTATGATGTGTGATACTACATTCAGGGTTGATGTTTCCATGTTCAGGCTTTAGAGTGAGATTTAACTGTGTATGTTATATGTGTGAGAGTGAGATGACATGAAAGGAAAACAAACAGCAATTTTTGTACGCAAAGTCTGACTTGAAAGATTGAGATTTAATCCGTGAAAAAGTGTAGTGTTGACAAGGGATGCAGTGAGTGAGATTGCACAATTTTTTGCATTGTACAAATATTTTTCAAATGATTTCATCAGAATCATGGGATCGCTACTAGTTGTTGTGAAAAGCGTGATTTTGCTAGTGTGCATTTTATCCAATGCCAACTCTCCAGTGGAAGGAACGTGCGGATATGCGGTAAGAATGCTTGCACTTATTTATATTTTGTTAACGAAACTCTATATTTAGGGCTTTACTTCCTTTTTTGATTTTGAAATTCACCAGTGTAAATGTGATGCAAGTTTTTCATATACCCTGAAACAATTTATATGAACCACATACAATATTCACATTCCTTGTTTGAATTATGAATAAGAACATATTAATGTCCACAGAGTTATTAAAATATTTGCTTGAGGTAGGTTAATGTAATGATAACGAGTGCTAAAGGATGTACGTAATGATTAAAACTTTTAATTCTGTTATTTCTCACAATACAACATCCAACTTTCAATCTCATACGTTGTGTGTCCCTACATTTTAAAAATCTTGTGTATGTTCATGAAAGAACGATATAAAAGTACATAAAATGCTGACTGTTCTAACAAAAACTCGTAAGTAGCGTAGCAAAACTTTCCCCATTGTATTCATGATGGCAGATGTAAAAAAAATTCACACAACTTTGCAGGAAATGATGCAAGAATCTCCCTAACATGTTATATGTACTCTTAAGAATTGAAACAATTGTGTCCCATGTGTAGTATGTATGTATTGCATTCTCTGACCAGGCGAGTTTGAAGCTAATGATATGTATCGTGTGTGCGTGCAGTTAGCTGTGGACTGGTGGATTTTATTGCATCCATATTGTATACGCACACGCACAATATAGGTGACTTATAGCGTTTAGCACGATATTCTATAATATACGAACGGTAGACTATATCTATAGATCTATCTTTATCATACGCGTTAGTTAGTACCTTCTTTACACCCTATAAATACAACCGTACATTTTCATATATCTGTTTAACGACGACGCAAACAGTATAAAAAAATTATTGAAAAATTTCATGTCTAATTTATGTTGCTTATGTCTTTTTTGTCTTTGAAGAGTTGCCCACAAATCAAGTCCGGATACATAAATGTTCATCTAGTTCCACACAGGTATCAAAATTTATGATTTCAAAAGGAACATATGAAGGAAATCTATCTAACCTTCCCATCAAGTATCATAGAAGTACTCTTTCCTTGAATTAAGCCTTTCAGAATTCAATTTTCCACACTAAGAACTTCTTATACTGCAATACAATATAGATCGAAAGAAATGTCTAGAAAAATTAATAAATATTTTAACCTGATATTTTCCCTTAATACATGACAGTCACGATGATGTCGGCTGGTTGAAGACGGTGGACCAATACTATTATGGAGGTGTGTACCTTAGTAATTTTTATCGAAATCACATTGTTATACAGAAAGGGTCAAACGGTGAATAAGGGTTCTTCTGTGGGGAGTGATGACGAATTGACGGGCTTATAATTAGTCCAGCAATGAACGGGTAGTTGGAACGATATTCGGAAAATAATAAGGGCATAAATTGTGAATGTGGACAGACAACAACCGAATTCAGTTGGGAGCTGTTCAATACACCCTCGATTCCGTGGTGGAAGAACTAAAGAAAAGCCCGGATCGCCGGTTTATCTACGTCGAAACAGCGTTCTTTTGGAGATGGTGGACAAACCAAGATGGAGAAATGCAAGGCGTCGTGAGACGACTTGTCAACACAGGCCAGCTTGAATTTATCTTGGGTGGCTGGGTTATGAATGATGAAGCATGCAGCCACTACAATTCCATGGTTGATCAAATGACACTGGGTTTAAGGTATGTTATTTCTTGTAAGGCGTGTTATTCCAATACATATATACTTGTTCTAGTAATGACATGACCATTATCAGTTCTTCCAACTGGAAAATTACTAACCTTCCTTTGGCCATCCTCAATTACTCCGGTGAAGTGGTATATATTGAATATAATCTCAAAGAATTTATTATTGTCAGGTTCTTGAATGAAACCTTCGGGGAATGCGGACATCCTAAAGTAGCATGGCAAATAGATCCTTTCGGTCATTCCAGAGAACAAGCTTCGATTTTTGCCCAAATGGGTTATGATGGATTATTCTTTGGACGATTGGACTACCAGGACAAGGAGTTTAGGAAACAAAACCGCGATATGGAAATGATTTGGAGTGGCAGTCCAAATAATTTAGGTATGTAGCGAAAAATAAGCGTATAACGAGATCGGGAGGCTTGAATTGAAAATCCTACCATTACTGCGTACATTTCCTCGATTTCGTGACTGGGTTCGGATAGATTAAGAACTATTGACAAGAGATTGAAGTGACAAGGAGTTTACATAATGTCTTCAAGTCTTCTTCGAATAAATCTTCCACAAATGTCAGAAGATTGACAAGTTTTCTTTTTGTCATAGGCAAAGAAGCGTGGCTTTTCACTGGAGCGCTTTACAATGGTTACAATCCTCCAGACGGTTACTGCTTTGATATTTTTTGCGAAGACGATCCCATAAATGTAAAAATACTTCTGTCCTACTATATTGCTTCTACTTGTCGTTTAATAGGCTGAATGTATTTATATGCACTATACTATACACGCCCTTCACATTTCCATGCCCTTGAGTGGGACCTTTTCGCTGATTTAATAAAATGTCTTTCACGCTCGTAGGATGACCCGAAGCTCTTTGGTTACAATCTGGAGGATAAAGTCAATAATTTCATAAAGATTGCCAAGGAGTGGGCTGATCCGTATGACACTGGGCATGTTCTCATGACCATGGGCTCCGATTTCCAGTACATGGCTGCTCATACATGGTACAAAAACTTGGACAAACTAATAAAGTACGTTTGAGTAGTTTTGACAGTCTCCTACACCAACCTTGTTAACTAACCGATACAAAACAAACTTAAATAAGACAAAGAAAAAAGTTTCGATTTTTTTAACTCGATCAATATTTTGCTGTAATTCACTCTCCAGATACGTCAACAGAAAACAAATAACAAACTCGTCCAGAGTAAATTTACTTTACTCAACGCCATCATGCTATCTGCAGGCTGTTCACAACACCCGTAAACCATTGACAGTAAAAAGCGATGACTTTTTCCCATATGCCAGTGATCCACATGCATTTTGGACAGGTTATTTTACATCAAGGCCCACCTTCAAATACTTCGTACAGAAAGCAAACAACTTTTTGCAAGCTTGTAAACAACTTGCTGTCGGTGCATTCAGTGGACAGCCTGAGCAGAAGATAATTGATAAGGTTGTCGCGTTGTCGGAGCCGGTAGCTATTGCACAACATCATGACGCTGTTTCGGGAACTGCAAAACAGCACGTTACGGATGACTACTCCACACGACTCACAATTGGACTCAAGAGCTGTGAAGGAGTTTTGGATCAGGCTTTCAGGTATCTGTGCTGTTATATCTCACCTTTGTTGCTTAAAATTACTCTACTTTCATAAATTTTTATGCAAACCTCATTTTTAGTTTTTAATAATGTATGCCCTGCACTTGCAAGCCGAACTTATTGCTCAAATTGGTTGACAGGAAATTGCAGGAGGAGGGGTCCGTCGATGTCAGTTCAAATGATTATCCAAGAAGTTTTTCTGGTGGAGCGACAAATTATGAATTCTGCCATTTGCTAAATATTAGTACTTGTGCACCTTCCGAAGCGATGAGCGACTTTGTTGTCTCTGTATATAACCCGTTGGGGAGAGATATTCAACATGCCTACATCCGGATTCCGGTCTCAAGTCCTCTGTGGGATGTTCAAGGAGAAAGTGGTAGGTGAAATTAATGCGACCAATACTTGTATAGCTTTGGAATTCAATAATATTCATGTCATTTATGCATGTAAGTATTACTCGAATGATCCTTGAATTTACTAGCATTTATGCTATGCTTGTGATGTATCTACCTCCAATCAAAATGGTGATACGTGCCCAAATTGTAAATGCAATTGTAGAACATAAAATGTGTATACCGTCTTCGCTATAGGTTTCATTCCTTCACAAATTATCAACATACCGCAGCCCGTATTGGGTATTCCGGGAAGGCGTGGCAGAGCCCTTTATGAACTTGTATTCAGCATTGACTCACTTCCAGGCCTATCCCTCTCAAATTTCCAAATTACGAGAAATACAACTGAGCACGCGCACTTATTAGGTTTGAGATCACAACTAAAAGCGGTTAAAAAGGGAGGAAGGCGAAGGGTCTCTCAACCCAGTACTCCAACTCACTCGGCAAACTTTCAAGAAGATTTTATGATTAAAAACTCTAACGTCAGTTTATATCCAAATTAATACTCATCACGGACATTAATGAAAAAGCAATTCAAATGAATCTGTATTACTTCCTCTCGTCTACAGGGACTAGCGATCGTGTTTGATAGCATATCTGGGCTACTCAAATCAGTAGTCAAAGGCTCAGTGGAAATTCCCATCGAACAAAACTTTTTTTATTACTTGGGAATGTCAGGAGATAACTCCAAGTTTGAAAAGAGAGCATCTGGGGCATACATATTTCGACCAAATACTACCTGCTCTGGATTCCAGCCGACCCCAATTACTGAAGCAGTCTTTAGTTATGAAGTTTACAAAGGTATGATCACACATTACTATTTTTAAATATCAGAAGTAAAATTCATAGTAAAGTTTTTCCCAATATTTCCTCAATAATTCAGGGCCTCATGTGACTGAAGTGCACCAGGTTTTCACGGAATGGATCAGTCAAGTGATTCGTTTGTACAATAATGCAGATTTGGTTGAATTTGAATGGCTAATTGGTCCTGTTCCTGTGGAGTGAGTTGCAATAGAATAGAATCATGATTGCGTCTGCGTGTTTATCACAACCTGTTGCAATTTGCGTAAATCAGCAACTGCCAATTCTTTCACTTGAATATTTCAGAGACAACTATGGTAAAGAAATTATCACAAGATACACAACAAATATGCAGACGAAAGGGGTGTTCTTTACCGATGCAAATGGGAGACAGCTTGTGAAACGAAAGCGTGATACACGAGCAACATGGCCGTATAAAGTTAGTTTATAAATTGGAGGACAACTTTATAGGTGGAATTTGTACAATGACAGTTTGTGTAGATTCTAAATTTCTGTGATATTTATAATTTCAGAAGCATGAAAATGTCTCAGGAAACTATTACCCGGTAAACTCACGTATTCTCATCAGTAGCGACGAAGATTTATCCAAAAATGCCCTTAGCCTGGTAATACTCAACGATCGAGCTCAGGGTGGGACTTCAATGAATGACGGGGAAGTTGAGTTAATGGTAAATTAGTTGTCGATTAGTAGTTCTATTTCAGGACATGAACATCGAACTTTCAGGAAAGTGTGCTGTCAAAGAAGTTTTCTCTTACATGTTTATCCGCTCTCTACACTTACAGCTTCATCGAAGACTTTTATTCGATGACGCATTTGGAGTTGGCGAGGCATTGAATGAGACCGCTTATGGGGATGGTCTCGTTGCAAGGGGAAAACATTGGATGCTGTTAGCCGGCGAAGGAACAGGTAAAATAATAACGCATTTTTGTAAAACATCTTGTTACTTGATCACTTTCGTCCCATCAGAAACACGCTCTACTTGCCATAATGTTTGTTTCTTCTATTTATATTACATTTTTCATGTTTCAAACCAGATGTCCCAGTTTCGAGACACAGAGAGGCGGCACAAAATATTTTCATGGAGAAAATCATGGGATTCACTGATGCAAGCTTACTGGAAGAGTCTAAATATTCTTTCATGCGTAATTCTGTGAGTACCCGGAACTTAGACCTGTCAGTCCGGAGCACAATAGTAAGTTTCCCAAGCTTGTTCAAATAAAAATAAAAATTAGTATTTCGTAGAAATGTATATTTGGAAAGAAATCGATCTCAGGCCATTACGAGTCGAAGGTTTTCAGACTTGTAGACAATGTCAAAGTTAAATTAGAAATTATGGTTCTCGAGATACGATTATGAAAGTGTGTCGAGTGGGAATGACAAGGCCAGGTATAAATAGTCATCATCATAAGACAAAGGTTACCCTTTTCTGTATTGTATTTTTCAGATGTCCGAGCTTTCAGAGATTTTGCCTTCAAACATACATTTACTTACAGTTGAGCCGCTTTCCCCGTCACAATTTATACTTCGATTAGAGCATTTCTATGAGAGGGGAGAGGACCCGGAACTATCAAAGCCCGTTACAATACGTGTGGAGGTAAATTGGATTCGACATAAGAGCGAAATTTAGTCGAGAATATGGCCCTGTAATTACAGATCTGATTTACTGTTTAAAAGGATTTGAAGCGAGTGATGCCATTCGTGAAATCTCTCAAAGAAACGACATTAGGTGGAAACCAGTGGAAAGAGGATGTCCATCGCTTTGACTGGATACCGACATCGGATGGAATTCCTTTTCAGAGTAAAGACAGTGAGCAAACTATTGCCACTGATTATAGACACGGAGATGACGATATCGTGTTGAACCCTATGGAAATCAGAACTTTTGTCGTCAACACTTGAATGGACTGTGACCGTACCATTCAGCCAAATTGTTTCAAATGAAAGCCAGTCTCATATAAGCTATTATTATTGCAGCATCTTTGTTATCTATATTAGGACGTTATTAATATTAAGGGAACAAGATACCACCGGTACCATTATAATTACCAGGTAGCCTCAGGAGAAATTGTTTTCAATTTATGAACGTAATATACATGTACGCACTTACGTAACGTATATATATATACATACATACGAAATTCACATGCCTGTACATATTAATATTTAATTTAATATTATATACTTTATAATATGTACAGGAACCCCATCCACATGTACCTAATATGTAAAGAATAATATGTATGCCAGTATGTACATATTATTATGAGTTGCAATTTAAATAAAGTATCAATTATGATTATATGAAGATAATGATGACTTCAATCAAGCATGAGAGCCGTTGGATAATGAGCAAATGAAATTATTGGCGTTTATGAACATGAATTGCAATTATTGGATTCTGCTAAGGATCTTTAAGTAAAGTAATTGTAAAACAATCTGAGTTAATCAGAGCAATGATCTATTGCTCATACTTTATTTGGCTTTATATAGCCCATCATCATAATCATCATGCACATTTTTACAGGCTGACGAGTCATCGGAGATGACCG
>JAQFZW010001945.1:0-21228 GCA_034687055.1 Heteromurus nitidus
TGTATTGAATTCGTTAAAATTCAGGTCAGTTCAGGGGCCCTGAATCGACCTGAGCCCTGAACTGAACCTGAATTTTCGGGCCTGGCCTGAATCCGACCTGAACTGAACCTGAATTTCTGGGACAGAATTGAACTGAACCTGAAAAAACCTGGCCTGAACTGACTGATTTTATTCCCTATTTTACGGAAATGGATTGGCTGCTTCCCAAGCATCAGCAATTTCGTCCTCCTCCGGAGGTGGATTCGGTGGATATCCTTATGGAGGTGGGTTCGGCGGATCCTCCGCCCATGCTGCAGCTTCCGCACAATCTCTGTAAGTTCCACAGCAAATAAAAGATTTTCGAGAATATTTTCCGAGTCTGCTTGGGAATGGACGTAACATTCTATTTATTTATTTTATATTTTCTGAATTCAGTGGCTTTGGAAAATAATTTGGACTTCGTCATTCATCCGTCGTTGACTATTTCTGATGGTGCTGAACAAATGTGGGATTCCCATTTATTATTACGACTTGTAATAAATTTTTTATAAAGTAATGACAAATTGGTGTTTTCGAAAATAAAATGTAAATTCTAAATAAAGCTATTCAATTATATACATAATAAATTGCCATACTTATTCATATATGTTTATCGTACAAATTATATTTTACGCTAATTCAAAAAGCAAAAATCATTAAACCCATGGAACAAAAATTGTTAAAAATTAACATGCCATAACCTAGCATAATCAATCCGTACTAACTTCGTAATAATTGCAAGCTCATTTTCACTGATCGGAAAACCGGAAAAAATATTCACAAATAAATATTGTAAGACAATCAAATGTTAATCAAACATTTGCAAAGAAGCATTGCTCCTGTGACATCTTTTGTATTCTTCAGCCACTTTCAAATCTTGAAACTTCCTGAATAATAAAAATAGATTCACATAAATTTACTATAATTCTAGCAAAATGTCACATATAAATAAGAATTAGAATTAAGTTGAGTTCTTACGCTTTCATAATCTGAAGTGCCCTTGTCTTTAGATCATCGAAGCCTTCCACCTTCCCATAAACGGAAAAATGCGTAGAGCTAACAGTAACATCAAACCAGTCAGTAGACTTTTTGAGCAAAATATGATTGTCATCTTCCTCCAGAGAAACAACTTCATATTTATGTCCAGCCACGAGTAGTTGGAAGGCAATCCTACTTTCCTCAGCTCCAGTCAAGTCTCCGTAATACAGGAAAGCGAGAAAGGCCTTGGTCCCTTCCTCGGTCATTTCCTCCAGCTCGATCTTATTCGTGATTGACTCTTTGCAATCGCTTTGAAACTGGCTGAGAACACGGGGCTTTGAGCTGAAATACACAAGAAAACAAACTTGTTCTTTCCGAAACCAAATTCCACGAAACAAAATATATAATATTTCTTAGATATTGTTTGGACACCTGTGAGATAACTTTCGTGACATTTCATCTCACAACCGCTGCCTACAATCATGCTCACATTAGACTGGATTCCTTCCTCCAGAATCCTTTTGTTAAGGTGTGATGTCACCCTTTCCCTGGAATATCTGTGCGCTGATGTATTAAATCCGGAAATGGAAACTTCAACCCTTAATTTGCCAGAAAAGCAAAGGCGTTTAGTCTGGTCTTGTAAATAAGGTTTCCAAAAATTTGGCAGTTTGCCAGTTGCCATCCACACAAATTCCAGTAGTATTTCGTTCGGGTTGTACGGTAATCTTCATTCCTTAAAATTTGTCGAAGGATTGACAATATTGATATACATATTTTTTAACAATTTGCACTTATATGTATTTTATGAATAAAGTTTAAAAATATTGGTCGTCAAACTTGCCTTTCGTAAGTGCCAGGGGGCCTCCGCTTTTTGCGGAAATTTGATGGTACTTTTTATAACCTCCCCAAACCCATAATTGTCTTCGACGCCCATGTCGGAGCTGGACCCTTCTGATTCTGGTTCCATTAATTGAAGTTTAACATTAGCTTCACTGCCTTCACTGAGGATCAACTTGATAGAAATTTCGCTATATTTTTCTTCGAAGATGTCCTCCAAAATTTTCAACATGCGACCCACTAGTTTCGCTGTCCTGATTCCTGAATCGAGCTTCAGCCGATTGTCAAAGTCAATAAATACCTGTAAAAACCGAATTTAAATAAAATTCAAAAGATTTTCGTGAATGAAATATAGAAATAATTTTTTGCATATTCAAATGAACACGAAGTCAGCTTTATAAAGGTAGTTCGAATTTAGTCAGTTGCGTTGCACGAAAATTTTTGCAGGAAACACGCATTCACTTCGCCAAGGCTCTTCCTCATGCTGACGAAATTCGGAGGCAAAGCCAAGTACTTCATTGAAACTGTCATTTCTAATGTGAGCCCCTTGCATGATCGCCCTTTCTTTATCGTCGTAGCACAAGTAGAATTTTATTGTCCAAAATCCTGGAAATTTCAACAAAAATTACAAAATTGCACACAAAAAATAACTCTCAATGTCACACACAACTTCTGGATATTGGGATGATATACTGCCCACACGCTTCCCTTAAATCATAAATTGCATTTAACGCATCGTTCTGAAAAATGAAAAATATTTTAATATTTTTAATACCAATACACACATCTTGTGTTGCTCCCAGCAACACAAGATCCAGCAACACAAGATCCAGCAACACAAGATCCAGCAACCACAACACCTAGTCAATGTCGAAGAAATTGAGGATAACAAAGGAACTCTCTGTTTTCATGAAACATGTATCGAATATTCCTAAATCTAAACGTGTTTAGTACAAGGTTTTCGTAGGCATGTAGTTCCATCCACATACAGACATATTAAAGTGCATAGACCAAAACGTTCCAAGTAACTTTACGGCATTTAGAGAATGTGGTGTTAACTGCTTGCTTGCACATTTTGTAAAACTAATATAAAAAACTTCTCCGTAACAAGTGCACTAAGAACCTCTGCCGGTTGTCCTCTTGAAGATGGAGATATCATATAGAAAACTAGCACTGGTACCCGACTCCGTACGGGGGAAAAGGAATTTCTAGCAGCACACACGCCACGCCTCTGGCATTATTGCTTATCATTACAAATAAATACTCTTGTACCGCTACGGACAACTAACCATGATAAAAGCTCGTCTAATCAAATCCTTTTCAACCACCTGCAAAATTTGTCTTTGCGCCTTGTTAATAGACCTGCAAGCGCTAATTCACCGGAAACTCCGTTTGAAATCGAACGTGAGATCAGAAGGAATCATAGGAATTCATGGAATGAAAACGTCATTCCCTTTACCTTCCCCGTAAGAATTATGGCTTCGATTACATAAATATGTTTGACGCAAAGCCTTGAAGCCTATTCAGGTGGATCAAGGTTCCTTTCAAAGAATGAATGAAACTCCAATCTTCAGTTGCACGCAGTGCGGTGAGACTGCAGGAACTCTTGGGAATTTAAAAACTTCGTGGAACAAAACACAACTTGCTCTGGATCCACACCCGAGGCAAAATATTTGTAACATTTCACATCACCCGGGATTTTGCATTGGATTTGAAAATATAAAGAATTAACGAATTCGTTAGTTGACGCCAGAATTGCCCTTTCCCTAAGCCACTCATTGTTTCCGAAATGATGTTCCAGATCAGAAAATGTGCAGCTTGTAAGTTCGTCCAAAGTATCGACAACTGATCCGATTCTACAGGTCAAATCCACCAAATCGTGATCGTCTACATGAAGTTTCCCATCTCCTAATTTTAACAAATTTTTGAAAACAATACTGATTCCGATTCATCACTCAACTGAATTCTCATGTTGATTGATAGCTTGCATTGGCCAACGTATTTTCACCGCTTAGGTGCTTTCAGACACGCATTTAATTGATCAGCAGCAGTTGAGTTACTAATTGCAGGTAAAGTTTGCCTAAACTCGCCAGAAAGAACAACATTTGTACCTCGATCCCATTATGCATTCGTTACCACGAAGTCCTGCATCGTCACATTTTATGCCTCAAAACCTTTCTTGTTAGCCATTGTTCACTCGTCCCGACGATTATAAAGAAGTTTACCATGCCAAGGCAGTCAAAAGCAACAAAACTTCAAAAAGCCATATCTTCAAAGCGCCTTGACCGATTCGGCTGAAATTTTGCACAAACATTAGTGGTGCGTGGTGTAAGGTGTATGCCAAGTTTCAGGGGAAAAGGTCACAGTATGCCGAAATTGTCTTTTGGCAGTGGGGGGTTTGTGGCGGAATCTTAAACATGAAAATTATGTTTCGAAAAGTAGCCTATAACCTCCGCCTTGTCAAATTACACATGTGTGCCAAATTTCGTGTTAATCGGATAAGACACGCCGAAATGCGTAAGTGACTTACAGACATAGAGAAGGAAAATGAGTTTTATATATATAGATGACCAATCGTAAACGTAAACGATGGTAAACGAACGAGATGTGCTTAAAAAGGCACCTACAGTCAACTCATACTCGACTCGACTAATTTTTTCGTGGATTTAAGAAATCCACGAATTCTCTCTCTGTTTTTGCGCCTACCTATGGGGTTTGCTTGCGTTTAAATAAAAATCATATTTCCCTTATAAACCCTATCGCAATGAATATTAATGTCCATGTTTCAAATGAACCAACCAAATCCCCTCTAAAATAATTAAATTAAAAACAATAAACTTCTCACGATGTGACAGGAGGGTGATAAATTCAGATCCTAATGAAATTTTGCACATCGTGTGCTCTCATATGACCGTGAAGAATGTGCACTATGACCCCTTGCCAAGGGCCCATTTGGGGAAGTTTGTAACCTACCCCCATGTTTTTGTGCTCGGAGTGAAAATTTCCATAAAACAAATGGCAAAATGCATGGGAAAATCGACAGTAGGACAGGTCCTGTTCAGTGTGAACCTGTCCAACTTTTTCAAAATCGACCAAAATTAAAAATCACTATAAATGTCCTATTTGAGCATTAAATAGTACCCTAAACACCTTATATCGATAAAAACGTGATAAAAGTGGACAATTACGCATTTACTACATGACATTTTGACATTCGAAAATTGACACTACGATTCCTAATGCTTGGGGGTAGGTTACCAACTCTCCCAAATGGGCCCATGTTAAGGGGTCATAGTGCACATTCTTCACGATCATATGAGAGTATACGATGTTCAAAATTTTATTGGGATCTGAGTTTATGACCCTCCTCTGTCCCATCGTCAGTGTCCAAGCGGAAAGGTTTAGCTTTTTAATTTTAAAACTCTACAATCCTCAATTGTTCCCTTTTGTTAGTCTTATTCAATCAAAATCTCCAAAGCTCCAAATGTATAGCATTAAAAATCTAAAGAGTGGCTAACGAAATTTTAGAAATTAAAAAGTGGTGGTTTCAAGTGGTGGCATTTAAGCCAAAAATGTAAATTAAATAAAATCAATGAATATTCTATCCAAGCAACGATAATTCTACTATTCATTTCCTTATTGCCAACTTTTGATAAACTGAAACCACCAAACTGCCTAAGTAATTTTTGGTCACATTCGTGGACTAATGTCACGCATTTTCCAGAAACGTCGAAAAAAACTTTTCTCGCAATCCTCCACCTGGAATAAATAAACAAAATTTGGAAAACCTTTGAACATCTCGACATTTGAGCATTGAAAGAATTTCTTTAAAATATTTTATTTCATAAGAACTATCAGCTCCTTTTATTCACTTACTCAGACACTCAGACAGAGTTGAGGAAACATGTAGAACTCAAGTCGGTTATTCAAACAGCATATCTCGTCCTTCTTCTTCTCTAGCTCGTCGTCCTTCCTTCTGATTACCTCCTGAAGCTCCTTCACCTGAGCGAGAAGCTTGTCATTCTCCTTTTTCTCGTTTTGCAACTCCTCCTTCTTTCTCATACGAAAGTCCCAGTTTTTCCTTGCCTTCTGGCGTCGTTGCTTCTCCTCCATCCCAATGTTTGGCTCGTTCTCATCAAGTTCGTGCACTTTCCTCTTTTGTTGTTTCGCTGTAGACACCTGTGGCTCCTCCTTTGCTGCTAGATTCTGCTTTCTAGAAGGAGTTGGAGTTGTATCAAGTTGTCGAGGGAATGCCGTAGGCGTAATCACTTGAGGTGGAGTGATGTCTCCCATGTTCGATTCCCAGTGACGATCAGTCTGCAAATCATGATCAGCTTCTTGTTCCTCACCTGTAGCTTTGCCTTGGCTCACGGTCTGGTGGTTGATCAACTCATCCCAGGAGTCCGGACCCGGACTGGATATTGGACACGACATCCATGTGTCTCCGATCATCACCTGAACACAATCACCAACTTTTTCACCCATTTCAAACCACGTAAAATTATTAACTTTTCTGATTTTCAGTGCACATTTTCACCTCACTAATTGGATACATGTTGTATGCGCGCGGCTGATCTGTGCAGTACGTTGGACATTCACTTCAAATTCAGATTTTACAATCACCTGAAATCTCGAACGAGACGAAATCCCTCCTTACTAGACACACCAATGATTTAAATTATTAGAAAAATTCCACCTTCATACCTTACCCCAAATTTGAAACAATTTGGAAGTATGGTGGACTTTAATTAATCTCCGAAAAGGGTTTACCGCTAGTGCGTACCGATCTTTAAATCACAAAAGAAATCCCAAAAGAATATGAACGCCAATTAACGTGTGAAGACGGGGACAAATTTTTAAGAAATGTTTCAGCTTCTTTCTGCTACGCATTCCTCTGCTCTCTCCCCTTGTCACAGACTAACTGCTGAAGCACGATCATCCATGAGCATCATAGATGAAATGGAACCTGTCGTCTTCGTTGGATGTGAACTGAGCTCATCATTCGTGATCTGAGACTGTGGCAATGAATCTGTGGGAAAGGGATTTTATAGGAATATCTGTATATAAAGGGGTTAGGGAGTAGTTATTACGATACATTTAATGGTATTGTGAGTCTCTTACACCGATGAGACGCATGAGTGTGCGGAGATGTGAATAACGTTCATCCAACAAAAGTAGAAAGCAATATTTTTTACTCAAATGTATCGTAGGAGTTTACATCTTCGGAAGAATAGCAGTTATATAAATGTATGTACACATATTATTATGTTATTATGTATGTGTGCAGGTGTTCCATCCAGAAGAGTCATCATCAAAACAAAGTTACCCACTGCTTCCTGTTGCATACATTTTTACTCCACATCTTTTCCCTTCACAACTACGCTGCGTACCAAATCCATGCTCTTGGAGTTACTAATGAGCAAAAAATGGTCAAGAGAAAACAACTTGTTCGCATCAAAAAATGCATACAAGTATCTACATATAGCTCATCTCGGGATTTCTCTGTGGAAGCCGATCCACAGTCTCAAAAACTCAACAACAAATATTTATTCTCTTGTTTTACACGAACACGAGTCGTAGGCATGAGACTCGACTCGAGTACTTGAGCTATTGCTCAAGAGAGTCTCGTCTCCAAAGTCCTACCTCATCGTTTCTCCCCCACAATTTACATTTTTCTGTGTGCAACATGCGTGAATGAACAAAACTTCATCACTTCTCTCTACCTCTAGGCTCTATATTGTCATAATCTTTTTCCCTTTTTTAGAATAATAAATGTCAAAGTCATTTTATTTATCGTTGCTCCATGCTCATGAAAATGTTTGTCTTGGTTCTTTCTTGTTTCAATAAAGCACCTTCTTCTTTACTTCTTTTTTGTGCCCTACGTAAATGCTGGCGTATGAGTTGCAACTTGCAACGAATTCAAACTAGTCAAATAACAAATGTTGCATTCGTTCTCTTTGCGCTTTTAAATGTAAGCTTTCGTCATTCTCCTAAAAATATGGTCTGCGATTGTCCTTTACTTTGTCCAAGGAAAGCAAATTACTCAGTACAAACTAATCTGATATGATGACAGAGGGGATAAACAAATGGGATAAATCGGGAGCGCTGAAATTGATATATTTCGTGCTAATAATATTATTTCCCTGGCATCGTACATGTATTAAGTATTTTTTATGACCTGATGATGTCATTCAATAAACATAATCTACAGAAATGACCTGATTGGTTTTTATGCAAGCAAAACCTATCTCTTAAATATTAAATGCCTCGGTGAGAAGAGTAAAAGTAGTGGCTCTGTCAACGTGATACAATAATTGTTGAGCTCTTTAATACAAGTTAGCATGTATGCACAAAGTGAAATGAATATGTGAGCAAGTGTAGGCTTACACACAGAGGACGTATTTCATATATAAATATTAACTGCGTAAAACGATTTAATACACGGAGAAATAAAAGCCATTATTAGATGTGGCAAGCCATTAGAAAAACTGAAATATTTCGTTCTTAATAATACTTGCTAATCTGTGGTAAGAGTGAAAAGCGAGTACAAGAGGTATGAGAGGAAGGATTATTCAACACATTCTCAGCAGCATGCATATTATGTTTGTCGTATGTACAAAACACGTCAACGTATGGTCAACATGTTTTTCTCTCGCATCGAAAATTCAATAGGCATCAGAGAGCGTTGAGTGATCATTGGTGTACGTCTGAAAAGTGGAGAGGAAAGTGAGTCTCCGAAAATGCATGATGCCATCACGTCGATACCTTCCCATGTGTGTGCCGCTGCCATTGTCCTTGACGAAAATTGCAGAATAAGGTTTTGTATCAAAATGCTATGTTCGTTCCGTGTGCAAATTTCAAGCTTTCGCCATTCTTCTAAAAACGTATATCCTACGTTTGACTTTTCTCTCAACTAAATATATTCATCGGAAAAGGTAGTTGGATGATGAGGGATCGAGGCTCAGATGGAAGAGATGAATCAGAGAAGCTTCACTCACAGAATATTTTTCTCCGCTTTCGACCCCGGCACTTAATTTTGCTTGTCCCATTGTTTCATTTGACAAATACGTCAGCAGAAATTTCCCATAAATGGAACATCACACCCTCTCACAGCAATGAAATGAATAAATTGAAGCTGCGTCGAAGTGAGATAAATATTTTTACTCCATTTCAAAGTTTGGTCTTTGAACCTTGGCCAGTCAACACGGCATTCACTTTACTTCAGTGAAGTCAGTATATGATAAAGCGAAGACAGCTACATTGTACATTCTGATAAATACACGTTGCAGAGGCAATATTTAGCTTAAAAAATCACGTCAAGTGAATACTTAATTTGCAGGATACGTACATGCTTGTAGGAGATTCTAAACCATATAGTCATGTTTAAAATAAATGCCCACATTGAAAATTATTTTCCCGTGCCTTGTCGCAGGGAGTCCTTATCTTCCTTCACACAATTACTTGGTCTTGCTTGATTGAGCAAAAAACATAAAAAAGCCTCTAAAATGCAAGAAAGTCTTTCAAAGTCTGTTCTTCAAGCAATTACATTCTTCAGAATATTATATACAGTAATCTGATTATGTGGATAGGGCTATCTCATACGCTCCGAGATCCTCTGAAATATTTACTTGTTTACCCTTGAGTTTCCTGATTTACTAACTGAATTGAATGCAAAGTAGTACTTTTATTTTCTAAATGGGGCATCGTGAGATCGTGAAAACGCAAATTCGCAAATATAAATGCAAAAATTATTATTCGGCATAAATTAATTGAGTAGAAATACGAATGGCCAATTAAAAGTTTCAAGAATATCATTCCGTAAAAATTTGAGCATGCAAGGAAATTTAGATGGTATAAAAATATTATGGTTATAATAATATCAATGGCACCAACTTAAAACTTCAATACCTAATACAGCTTAAATATCTAATGAAATCCTCGTTTATAGTTTCAGACTCCATTTCAAGTCTGCAAAGGGAATAAGAGAAACGTTTTTAAACTTACATTTGAATGTGATGTTAATGCAGTTGTTAATGTGTGATAGCGCAATACGGTAATGAGTTTTCAAATCTGATCTGTACACGACCGAGTTATAAATTTATTTGGATCTGATTTATAATAAAGTTGCATAAATGAACATTACATTAGTTCAATATATGTATTATTCGATGGCACTGGTACTCCCGCTGTGTATATTAACATCAGTATACAATCGTACCCACTCGTATATTAATGAAAAAAGAGCCACTTCCCCAGACACCATGATACTTATTCCTTTCCTTTACAAATGGCATTCATACCTCGAACGTCAATTGTGCCAAAACGGAAGTGAACTGAAATGGCATTGCGGATGGAACTCATTCTGGATCCACATCGTCCAAAACGATGAACTGGCTGAGTTGACTTTATATATTCATCATCTCTCTTTAACTAAGCTCTTGGGAATGTACAAAAATTAAGTGATGCCGCGAGGAGAATTACTACATTGTCATTCTTATACGTCGTATGTCGTATACTTAATAAGTAACTTTATGCATACATTAATTAAAATTCAAAACTACCACCACCAATGAATTTGCTCGAAAATATTATTCAATTTGTTGGTGGTCAAGCTCTTGAATTTTTTTTTGGAAAATCCGGATCGTATTATGATACATTTTTGCATTCAGAAGAGTAGATTTGTGAAGATGTAGCTATTAACTTGATTCGTAAGAGTGTCAATTTCCTCATCCTTCTTCTCCAGCTCTTCGTCCTTCTTCATGATTTCTTCCTTGAGCCTCTGAATCTCTTTGTTCTGCTCTTCCAACCGAGAGAGGAGGAGAATGTTCTTAGCTTCTGCGCATTGCAAGTCTCTCTTCTTCTTGATTCGGAAATTTCTATTTATCTTCGCCTTCCGACGACGCTCCTTCTCCTCATCCCCAATGTTGGGGTCGAACTCGTCAAGCTCGTACAGCTTCCGTCGCTTTCCTCCTTGCCCCTGAGGATTTTCTCGTGGGGGAAAGCTTTGCTTCCGAGCTCGTCCTCGTGGAGAAGGTTCTAGAGCCTGGGTTCCTTTCGCGTAAGTTACTTCAAACTTGTCCCTCAAATCCATCCGCAAGTCGTCATTTTGTGCTGCTTCCTCCCCTTCCCAATCTTCAGCTACGAATGAGACGAATTCAATCACAAAAATTTGCTGATTTTCTTGCACCATCACTGACCCCTCCAAGAAATTCAGGTCATAGACAACAACTGATCCACTGCAACTAAACAAGTTCACTAAAATTTTCAAAGTAATGTGTTTTTAAAATTGGAAACTGTTTTTTGGCATGGGCACACAACTTGGGTTTGGTCTCCTTCCGTCCTTTCAATATGCAAAGTATAGTTGTAGCGGAACTGAAATCATAATTTTAAAGCAGAAACTCAAGTCGGAGAGTAAATGTATATAAAATCAAATGAGGAACGAAAATTAACAAGAGACAAAATTCACATTTTAAGTGTCACACGGTTTTGTTTGAGCTGTAGTTGAGTAATGACTACCCCCGCTGGTAATGTCGAACTGCTTCAAAACCACGAACGAGTATGATGCTTTTGTTTCGAATCGAATCAAAACAAGGTAAAAATATGGAAAAATAGGTAGGATGGGGTTGGTTTGCAATTAATAACAGATTGAAGAAGAGAGCGAAGGTGGGGTGAGGATGAGCGTAATTTATCCCCATATATCTTTACAATCAGGGCTTTGTCAGATTTATCATTATCAAACTGCGCAATCTTTCCTCCGGAAGTGAACGAGATCACAACTGCTGATTAATACGTGTGTAAAATAATTATTTACAAATAGGATATCAATATAAGCTTGCATTTTTGATGAGCTGCCGCAAACATGATGTTACGCATGACTTTACGTATGTTGGGATTAGACATTAACGTGATATGTGAATAGTTGACTATTCCGTGTCATACCTACGGAGTGTTTTGATATAAATTATGTATCTCTTTTGTCTATGGGAAAACGTTTGTTCTCACGTTTGTTCACAAAAATAAGGTTAATCTGATAACAAGGCAGGACCATTTTTTTTAGTAAATTCGAGCAACACCTCTGACCCATATTTGAAGGGACCAAGAAGAAAGAGGAAAATGTATGTCGTAAGTAGTGGTTTAGAGGACAAAATATGTGCTCATACTTTTAGTTACTTCACTCTGTTTGTATCTGCCCAGGGAGAATGAACGTGAACTTGAAAATATATGCATACATTAAATATTCACCCTTTGTGTGTACCATGTTGCATGAATACAGCTTTTTGTTTCATCTCCACCATGAACTTCATCTCAACAGAGAGCTGCTCGTCTGAGAGCAGTACAAATGTTAAATTTCTGAAGCAGCTACACTCTCGGTTGCTTGCCTTTTCCATTTAATCCCTCAAATTGTGATGAAATCTCCAACATTACACAAAACTAATTGTCCAACTCAATTTTCGCATAGAGCACTTCTCCAAATGCACAAACCATAATTAGAATTCTTTGTCCATCTCGTTTGACTATTTGACCAGTTAGCCAGAAACAATGCTAAAATGTCCTGCACAATTCTTGGAATTTTTTATGCTCCACTCCACTTGACTTCACACTGCCTCACTCATAAAACGAACTAAAAAACTCCACCGGGCTCGAGAGATTCGGTTTGGGTAACCTTCGATCTCTTATTGATTTCTTTAGTTTCCTCGATCTGACCGAGCGAAATCGATCAAAATTAACAAATTCACTTCAAAGCTCAATTTGAATGTAAAAATTGAAAGAAAACCATATATATCTCTTGTTGTGTTGACTTGACATATGCCGCCTTCTCCTCTTTCTAGAAAATTTGCGCTAGTCTTCTGCGGAAGAAGCTTGGATGAAAAGTGACCAACTTTATGCTACCCAATTCTGCAAAAATCTCGTACTCAAATTTGCAGAGAAATATATTGAGCTTCTTCTCCTAAAACGGAATACAGGAACGTGTCGGTGTAATGCAGATCACATCTGTACAAATATTAAAACTCAATGTTGAGTGCTTGAGTCTCAATCAACTCTCCCAGCCAGGAAAACCCGTTCCGGTGCCGCCGGCTGGGCAGGCACGAAAAGAATATAAAATCATGAAATATTGACAGAAAAGTGTTTTCGCATGTGTACAAATGTGTTAAAAAAATTTATCATGCATTTTTTATGTAAAATATACGAAAAATTACGAAATACAACAAATATGTGTAAACATGCATGAATTCGCTATTTGGTTGTTATACTAAAATCATTATATGATGTTTTTAAACAGGCACTTGGATTTTCAGGTGAGTCATTGCATTCGAGTATAGCTTCCTTGCGCTGGAGTGGCCTTCTTTTTTGTAGGCTGCGCAGGAGCACATCGCTACAACTTCTCCATGTTAGCCCTTCTTCTCTCAGAATAATGTTAAATCTAAATTCTACTTGTGGCCCAGTGGCCCCTCATACCAAACCAACCAAAGCATACTAGAGCTCTACATTCTACATGCTATGTTCCACAAGGGAAAACGTGAGAAATTTTTGAGCAAAAACGTTGTGAGATGGAGGAGAAATATAGGAGTCATCAAAAGCAACTGGTCGATCGTGCATGCTTGGGAGTATTGTATAATGCGTGAAAATTTTAACATCAAAAATACTTTTAGCTCATTGATTTCCACAATAATTCGAGTTCTACTCTGGATTTTTCTTCATTCACGATGAATTCCTTTTGATAATTCTGCATAATGTGATTCTTAGCACATACATATAAGGCTGCTCATTTTGAATTCACGAAATGACCATGTAAAATTAAGCGCATTTTTATCGCCTCCACTTTTCGTTGACATTTAAGGAATGTAAGGACCAGAAAAACACGTAAAATATTTTTATGCACAGAAGTGCTATCACGCTCATTCGTTCCATCTTTTGGGTCATGTTTTTGTGGAAATTTATATGGATGTCTCGCTGTAGCTGTATGCGTCTCCCGTAAAAAGGGAAGGAATGAGTTCAGTCCGTGACTCTATGTGTTTACACATATCTCGTGTTTCGTGAGTTTGCATTTCGAATAAACAAACTCGTGTTTACGTTCACGCATTCGGCAATCTTGAAAGAATTTAATGTGTTTATACTTGTGTGCAGTTTGGTGCAGTGCCAGCATCATATTATTATTTTCACGTTGTATTTCAATTTCAGCCAACAAGTTCCATTTCCTTGGACAAGATCTCGGAATAATAAGATGTCAAATGTATGAAGGGGGAACATGAGACATTGATCTGCTCAAGTAGATAATAAAAATGCAAGAATTCATGGAAACTTATACAACAAAACATGTGTTGAGCCTCCATCCTGCAAAACTTTATGCCTTCGAGAGTGAAACAATATAAAGAGTATGGGATTTATGGATGTGAATTATGAAAGGAAGTAGAGAGCTTTCCATAGTGCCACATTACACCGTTGGAATTCACCCTTGTCAACTTTTATCCAGAGCCGCCCTCGTCCTTTAACAACGCATCATCATCAACAGGAAAGTTTTAAATAAGTTCTGGTAAGCTAATTGACTTGTGGATAATAAAAAAGTTCGCGAATATCAGACAGACAATGCAATGCGCACAGATTAGAAATGAATATATTTAAAAATGAACTTGAACACACGTATATATTGTAATTTATTCTAACGTGTATGTCGTTAGTTAATCAATTCAATAAAGCAGTAATCACTCAAACTTCGAGGCAATTATATTCACTTCCTCAGACGCTCAATCCTGGAATGGAAACATGTAGCTAGTAACTTGATCGTTGAGGGTGTCAATTTTCTTATCTTTCTTCTCCAGTTAAACGTCCTTCTTCGCAATCTCCTCGCTGAGCCTCGCAATCTCATTGGCTTGCTCCTCCACCTGAGCGTGAAGGAAGTTGTTCGCCGCTTCTGCTCGGTGTAAGTCGCGCTGTGCCTTGAGGCGCAAGTCCCTATCTTGACGACGCTTCCTCTCCTCTGTCCCAATGTTTAGTTCGTTGTCGTCGAGTACCCAATTTTCAAGATTCATTGGGATTGCGATCTGAAGGATCGGACGATATTTTGTTGGCGGATTCATAGTTTATGAGGTTGGGTGATGCTGCTGTTTATTGGAACTTGGAACTATGGATACGTCAAGTATGGGTTGGCCAAGCTGAAAATTTTAATCAAAACAAAAGTGTTCCTCATATTTCATTGTTTTTACATTTTAAATTGGGAAAGTATTAGGTTAGATAGGCTTGTTTCGATCTCCCTCACAAACAGAGAAATGAACTGACTAACTGACACCATACCTTTTTTAAGCAACTGAAATGTGTGAGAACTGAATAAATCCAAGAGGGAACTGAACGAAACCTGGTTGACAAAAAAGTCCTTTTCTTGCTTTGAATTTGATGTTGCCTTTGAGAAGTCGTATTATGAAATGAGCTGTCGTCCACTGGTGGAACCTGAATCATATTCAGGAGCAATAAAAATAAAAACTGCCAGGAGAAAAGCCATTAAAAGTTTATCAGTCATGTCTACAGAAATGCTACTGTGCATAGGGTGATCTTACATGGCATGGAGAGTGTGTGAGAAAGTTTAAGAAAAGGCATATAAAATTCCTAAGCACAAAAACACCATCACCATCTCCAATCGCCAAGAAAATAAAACTTTGTCTCAGCTAAATAATGGAAGCGAGAAAAAATCAACCTTTAGCTCTTGTAGGTATAATTTTAAGCATATAATTTCATCCTAACTGGACTTTGGGTTCTTGCTTGCTTTCGTCATTATCGAACAAAAAATTGTTGTGCTGCGACTTGCTCTTGTGGTTTGTCGTTTGTCAAACGTACGAACTACGAAGCACACACATCATTTCTCATCACAAAGATGAAGTGAATCTGATCATAGCACGGAGAGAATGATCTAATTTCACGAGCTTTGTGCACAGTGCACACACGTTCATTCCTACAGTCTATACAATGATTTCCTTGAAGTTGAAGACGAGAAGGTGATCCCATTTCAGAAAGATGAAAAATGGGAGTCGTCCTCATCCTCGAATTTGAATGGTCAATCGTAATATTTTTTGCATATATACATTGTCTGGCGTTAAATGCACAAGTAAGTGTTCGTCTGAATTCCATCTAATTTTGCATTCGACGTATACCTGAGCTGCCTTGTTATTCCCTTTTGTTTCCAAAATTCTCCTTCAAAAAAATCCTTTCGTATCTGCCGTTATTCTACATCAGTGGAGACATATATGTATGTACATATTGAAATAAATCGAAGTGCATATCAAATTATTCAGGCTATATGAATTTTGCAGCAGGTGTAGCCTGCACCGTGCAAGTATATATATATAGGAAGGAAGGACGGGGTAACGTGAGCTAGTCTTAAGCTGTTAATCTGCTATGCTTACAATGGTTTGGACCCGGTGGGAAGAACTTTTCCCGTCAGAAACTTCACAGTTCACACACACCAAATGTTCATAAAATAAAATTTATCCCAAGACCCATTTTCCCTTTTCTCTGATCTTTTAAAATTCACTCAAGCTCTGTTCCGACTCCGACTTCCAGAAAAAATACAAATTTCATGCTGTTTATTGGCTTACCTTTTAGGTATTTTCTTGAAAATGTGAGTGGGACCGCTGTACTGCACGTTTCATAAAACATGAATCAGTTGCATATTATTACAAGTGTGAGCGAAATTGTGTTTTATGATCACGCATTCGACGTTGACCTTGAAGACGTGTTCATTTTTGTAAACATGCAGCTTGATGCAATAGATGCGTATTTGTTATTTCTATCTTAAGTTTCACTCGCATAGCGTTCGTTTACTTTTGACCTTTCGACACGAGACGGAAAATATATTTTTGTGTTCAAAAGGACAATAAGCTAGTGTTCTTTTAAAGCTACAGAATGGATCTGATTTTGGTGGAAGGTAACCTTGCATCGAGTTGCATTCGCAAAAAATATAAATGCCTCCGAAGAGTAAAAGATGTGACTTTGGCTTTGTGTATGCTACATGGTACATGTATTTCTCTCATTAGGCAACTGCTTTGATTGAGCTGATATGGAATAAGGATGGGCATAACATATCCATATTTATTTTTGAAATCAAACTTGTGTCAAATTTATTATCAACATGTGCACTCTTTTACTTAATCATAAAGTGAACTAACTATAGCTTAGATCATAATTGCTGATAAGTTGTGAATGAATATTTGTGTATTCTCCGGAGGATTAGTACTATCCAACTTAAGATACCAGGGTGTTGGTTTTATTGAAAGTAAATGGAATTTGCCAACGACATTATCATGTCCCCAAAAAACAAAAGCCATGTACCCAATCGAATATGCATAGAGAATATTATAAAATATTCTTTTTACCATAACAGTCCAATAATACTATTTTATTCATATTAAAAATCAAACTCCACCCTGTGCCCTGTCTGGTCAAAATGTGCTGAATAAATAATAATTTAGTTCGCTATATTCTAATATATTTGACATCCTTTTTGATAATACTCTCGAAGTCATAATAAAAGACTTGAAATTCGTTGCAAGTTTTTTATCTTGGAAAATTAAACGAAACTATTTTGTGGAATTTGGGAACAATATTTAGGCTCTGCGTCAAACTTCAATTGAGTCATAGCTACGCAGGATGGAATATGCACAACGCAGTTGTCAGCTTGTCTGACAAGTGATTAAAAAACTTGATAATAACGTCGTCGCTGAACTCAAAGATACGCCCACACCAGCACCCAATTCGATTCTGTCCTCTCCACTTTAGATATTGTCGACAACGTTTCCCCGCTCGTGCCCGACACTCTTTCATCCTCCCCTCCAACAAAGACTCGCTTAAAGTCTTGACGTGGCCTAGTACGGGGAAGAACACGATGAGAAAGGCAATTATGAGAGCAGCCCCAATGACATTGATGAGGTACAGCAGAGCATTAATATAGCGCGAGCATTTTATGGAACACCAGAGCATTATCACGGCTAACGTCATCGCCCAAAAGGTAATCACATTGGCAACTTCCCGAATAAATGTGAACACTCGTTGGTTCACAATTCGTAGTTGGACATAGAGGAAATAGGAGATTTGTTGCTCAGGTAATATAATGATTTTTGCCAGTACCGAGCGGATCATGTTCATAAATGTGAACGCGCACGGGAGCATCATCGTCAGAAACCTCTGGTACTCAATGATGCAGACGAGTGCGAGAAACAACCGAACAAGGGTCGAAGCAAGAATGATGCTTCTGGATTGCTCGTAAGGATTTGGGAGGAGAAACTGATTGAAGACAGCACAGAATGGCTCGAGGTCGCATATAACGACGAAGAAACTCAACGGAATACCAAAAGTCGCCTGGAAGAGTGTCATGCCAAGTAAAAGTGGTCCTGCGATATCCCTTCCTGGCTTACAAGATTTGGGGACATCTTTTCCAGCTAGAATGCCTACAAAAACCACAATTATTTAAGAAATTTTGCATAGAATTGATGATGTTATAAAAACAATAAGCATACAAGAGTCTTCCAAGTTTCGCAACACCGCCCAGTTGTCAGGAATGGCTGGATTTGCGAATAACAATGCGATTACGTAAACTTCTGCGAAGGCAAATACTCCGAAGAAGACGCTGAAGAACACTTGTGGAATGGAGATGCTCACAGTGGACCAAGGGAGATTGAAGATGAAACCGAAGCAGACGTAGGCACAGGAGCCCATTCCAAGGAGAGTGGTGACAAGAGTAAAGGACAAGTACCAAGGAACCAGTTTCCAACTCCAGATAGTCAACTTGGAGCCGAGGAAGGAGGTTCGGTCCTCATTCCAAAGAAATTTTAGGGGGTGAGGATACCACAAACCGTAAACAATTGAATGCAATTTAAAAGCGAGGGATATGGTGGGTGTGACTGTTGAACTGGGTAAAGTAGCCATGGCAACGATGTTCTACGAAGAAGCTATCTGAAACTCGGAACCTCTCAAGACGGGAAAGCGAGACATACTAAAAAGTAAAATGCAAACGGGAATGGCGCAACTTGCAAGAATGAAAAAGGAGTTATGAACTGCCCTCATTTATTTTTCATAAATGTCTGAAAATTTAAGGCAAGTTGCTGTGCTCCATATGATGGCGAAATAGCCACAGCCACAAGGAGCTGTATCCTTTGTGTTGTTCTAAATAAATGCTTTCATAACGAAGACTCGAGTCAAATAATATAATATTTTGTTTGCATGAATAAATTATATTCTTACGGTATTTGTTTTGGAAAAATTGCAATTTCTTCGTTATGCTAGACTGCCCTTCTTTCGTTTTTTTTGGTAGATCGCAAGAGAAAAGAGCACATATGCATCACACATCCATCTGCTCAACGTGAGATGCCTATATCTTCTTTAGGAGAATCCCAGAATAATGTTAAATCTATATATGTATCCATCTCATAGAACTGCATTGTAGAGCTCCACATTTTCCATATGGGGAAAGGTGAGACATTTGTGAACAAAAAGTTGTTAGATGGAAGGAAGGGAAAAATATGAGTCATCAAAACCTGAGGAACTTGTATACGAAAGTCGGATATTTACATGGAATTTTTTTTGTCGATCATGAGTTCCTCAGTTAATTTTTCTTGAACGATGAACGATGAATTTTTCTCTACAACTCTTACTTGAATGTGAACTTTCTCTCACTAAAAGCTTTGGCTATGTATGGCTGTCCATGTCTGCAATATATGCATTCCGTAAATAAGGAGTAAGATTTACAATATATTTTCACAGACATGTCGTTTTGCATTAAGCAACTAGTGTTTGTTGTTGTTTACATTCAAGCATCCGACGATCTTGAAAGAATTTAATTTGTTTATACTTGGATGCAGTATTGAACTCTCAAATATCAGATAACCAATGACTCAAGATCATAAAAAATTATTTAAAATAAAGTAAAACACCCACACCTTTGGAATTTTTAACATCTATGTAATTAGCTAATTAATACAATAACTCAAACACGAGACAACTATTCACTTCATCAGACGCACAACGCACAATTCAGGAAACATGTAGCTATTAACTTGGTTGGTGAGGGTGTCAATTTCCTCATCTTTCTTCTCCAGCTCCTCGTCCTTCTTCGCAATCTCCTCCTTGAGCCTGGCAGTCTCCTTGGCTTGCTCCTCCAACTGAGCGCGAAGGAAGCTGTTCACCGCTTCTGCTTCCTGTAGCTGCCGCTGTTTCTTCAGGCGGAAGTCCCTATCCTTCTTCGCCTTTCGACGACGCTCCCTCTCCTCATTCCCAATGTTGGGCTCGTTGTCGTCCATTTGATATAACAAAAATCTTCGCCTCCCTCCCACCCGTTTAAGCTCGCCCCTTGCAGCAAAAGTCTGCTTTCGAGTCCTCCCACGTCGAGGAGATTCCAAATTACGTGGAAGAATATTTGGTCGTGGTGGATGTTCCTCTCCATAACTTATCGTAAGGTTTCCCACATCAATCTGCACGTCGGCTTTGCCTTCTCCTTCCCATGTTTCAGCTTTGACTGGGATTGCAATTTTAAGTATTTGATTCTTTGGCCGATTCATATTTCATGAGTTTGGGTGCTGCAGCTTCCTGGAACTGGGTTGCCTTTCGTTAACCTGAGAATTAAGACAAAATATTTTTTCTCTAAAAACGAACTGTTTTTACTTTAAATTTGGAAACTATCAGTTTAAATTTGTTGCTTCTGGCTCCCTTCAAAACAAAAAATAACTCTGATAACATACCTTTCAAGGCAGAAGAAAACACACTCAGAGACGAATATTAGAGGGGAACTTTATGAGCAGAAGCTAAAATATATGTTTTTTCAGCTTCGAATTTGATGTTGTCTGTGAGAAGTACTATTGTGAAATGAGCTGCCGCCCACTGGTCCAAACTGAATCACATTCAGGAGGCAGCAACATTTGATGCACTGCGTGAAAAGCATTTTCGTATTAGAAAAAATTATGCGTCTTACGTGTAATGGAGAATATGAGAAGTTATACGAAAGATGTTTCCAAAGTATATTCGCTATATATGATCTCCAAAGCCATGTATATATAAAGTAATATGCTTGAGTCAGTAAAATAAAGTAGAAGCGAAGAGACAAGTTACTATTTGTCGTTTGTAAATGGCTTTAAGTTTAAGCGCAATAACTCCATCCTAGCTGGACTCTTGGTTCTTGTGAAAAAATCGACTATGTTGCAAAAAACATTCTCTTAATTGTGTTTTTTTTTGCATCGGCCGAAGTATTTAATTTCATTAGTATAATCTCACTCGAGAAGAAGTTGTTTAGTCTGAACTTTGACCTTAGGTCGAGAACATTGTTCGTGATCGGATCTAGGCCATTTGCCCCCACGGACGTTTGCCCCTAAATGCCCATTTGCCCCCAGGGACACTTGCCCCTTAGGCTGTTTGCCCCCA